>JAODAL010002702.1:0-189740 GCA_025379985.1 Phyllomedusa bahiana | reverse complement strand
TTTAAAGGTTATCTGCACCATTGCAATCATCGTTAAGAATGTTAAAGGGTTTTTACCACAAAAAAAAAATTGAGGTGGAAGTTGAAATTAAATGTAAAAAATTTTCCCCATTATCTTATTAAAAATCTGCCCTTTTTGTTTCAGTGTTCTTGTGTCCATAGTGTCAGTCGTCTACGGGGGGAACGATCAGTGCGAGCATCCACAGCCCGGTCGTACAGCTAAAACATAACTCCCCTCTCAGGCAACTCCGGCAGTCTTTTCCCTTTAAATTTAATCACACATCCTTTTTAGTATAATAACGTAAAAATAAATAAAAAGAAAAAAAAAAAAAAAACTTACCAGTAGTGCTTGGAAAAAAATAAAAACACATTTGGTCCCGCAGAGATTTAAAAACCCCTAGGACCCCTATGGGGAAAAGGGGCACAAGGCTAACCACTAGTACTTCCCTTTTGAAAAACAGCCCCTTTTTAGGCAGAGGACACACTGTGGGGAAAGGCATGGTGTGTAACCCCTGCGGGTTACATGTATTTAGTTGAACAAATCATAAAACCCCCCCCTTTTAAAACCACAAAGTGAAATCGGGAAAAACCCATACATAAAATGCCTTCGTGGTAAAACCCCTTTAAGGAGATGAATGAAACCAGCACACTGGGACTGGGAGATCGCATGTATCACAGGAAATCCCCATGAGCTTGGATTTCCCTTTCACAAGTGGTGTTGGGGGCTGGTTTTAAAGGGGGTTTTGCCCGAAGTAAATTGACGTGGGAAGTTTGAAAAATTAAATAATAACATTTTCAACACTTTCATTATTACAAATTCGACCGTTTTTGTTTTCTGCTCCTTTTGGGGGCCCTTTACACGGCAAATGGACAAATACGGCCCGGGTTTTCCCGGCCCGGGATTTGTCCGTTTTGCGGCCGTCCCCACGGGGCGCGGGGGGGGGGCGGTTTTTTCCCCCGTTAGCGGAAAACAGCCCCCCCCCCCCATTGACATGATTACCGTCCGGAAACCGGACGAAGATTGTGCATGTTCAATTTTTTTGTCGCCGGTCCCCCGGGCGAAAAACCGCCGGGGTTTGGAAAAACCCACGGGGGGGGCTGTTTGCACGGGGTTTCCATAGACCCAAAATTTTTTGCTCATTTTCCCCCCGTTTTTTTCGGGCGGTCTAAAAAAACCCAAAAACCCGGTTTAAAAACCCGGCCAAAAAACCCGTGCAGGGGGGGAAACTTTGCCCTTATTTGACCCATTGTCGCACAGCTCAACTTTCCCCCCTTTTTGGGCAGTATTGGTGTTCCCAAACCCCAGGTTGTATTTTTTAAACTCGGGTCCTCGTATCTTAGTAAAAAAAAAATCAAACAGTCCCAAAATAAAAAAAAAAGAAACTTAAATGGGGGTTTGTGCATTGAAAAAGAGGAAAAAAATCAAAAAGTTAATTTCCTGCAGGGTTTTGGAACAATAGACCCTTGTATGTAAAGGGAAAAAAAATTTTTACCTCTGGCTACAGTTTTAGTTTTTCACAGCTTTATATGAAACGATTTCTTTGATAGGAGGGGAAAAAGGCAGGGTGATGTAACCCTTGCTGCATAAAGGGATATGAAATTTTAAAAAAGCCCACACACCCCCCCTTTTGATAAAATCAGGGGGCTAAAGAAACTGGATGTTTGGGGGTTATGTAATGAGATCGTGGCAAAACCCCTTTAAGAATAGGAGCAATGTACAGATTTTGAGTGGCTCAGCTGATGGCAAATTCTGATAAAATATAGTACACATTTGAATCTTCAGTAAAACATAACACTCATTGCGGTTTGAAATTATTTAGGAGTTGTACTTCTGACCAGGCAAGTGACATCAGCTTAAAGGGACTATACAGAATTTTAAAAAAATGGTCGGTTTCTCCCAGAAACAATTCTTCACATATCCAGAGGATCTGCTCTTGTGCTGCAGCTCCATTAAAGGACATGGGGCTAAGTTGCACCACACGTGACCCGTTAGTGGAGTCAGTCAGCTGCTAATTGCCAGCACCTTTCCCTGCTGTCTAATCCCTTAGATGGTGCAGCATCTAAATGAATGAGAAACTATTTGTCACTCTGGTTGGCGCCCCTACAGAAAGATCATAGGTTGGCGATCAGTTAACAAGGCGGCTGGAAGCCTTGTGAAGGCTTGCACTGCTGCCATATCTGTCTTTTGACCATAATCTTCCCCAGACAAGAAGTGGTAAAACCACCATCTATGTTCAACCTTCTGCATTGCTTATACAATACAAAAGGGTGTTCAACGATCGTGCTCCATAGTGGTCAAAAGTAAGAAAAAATAAAGTTTTAAAATATAAAAAATATTAAATAGATGAAATCATCCCCTTTTTAGCATTTTACAACTAAAAAAAAATAAAAAAGTTACACATAATTGATATTTCCACGTCCATAAAAGTCTGTTCTATTAAAAAATAACATCATTTATCCCAAGCGAAACCTGTAGTAGAAAAAAAAATCCAAATACCAAAATTGTGGGTTTTTGGTCAATTCATGTCCCCTAAAAATTGGAATAAAAAGTGATCAAAAAGTCGCATCTATTCCAAAATGGTACCAGTAAAAAGTACTGGTGGCAGAACTTCAGCCCGCAAAAAAAGCACCTTAACACAGGTCCATAGGTGGAAGAACAGTCATTGGTCGCAGTAAATGGTGCTGCAACGCAAATTTTAAAAATAGAAAATGTTTGGATTTTTCTATGGTATTAATACATTAAACCATACATATTTGATATTGCCAGAATCGAATCAACCTGCAGAACACCGTAAAAGCAAAACCCCTACAAACATGGCACAAGCACATTTTTTTCACATTTCGCCTTAGATTTTTTTTCCCCCAATATATGGTACGGTGAATGACAGCATTACAAAGTACATTTTGTTCCGCACAATAAAAGCCCTTATATGTCTATGTAGATGGAAAATAAAAAGTTATGGCTCTTGGAAGGCAAGAAGGAAAAAACTTAGAGCCATATTATTATGACTGGCTGTCAGACAGGGGTTAATATACCTAATACAAGAGCATAAAACAAGGTTGTAAAAAGCAGGCAAACCATTTAGGACTTGTCAATAATGCATGCATGCATTCTGTGCCGAAATCTGCATGCATTCTGCAGGGAATCCACAACCTATCATACCTTGTAGCAATCCACATTGTAGTTGCTACCATGAACTATGCCGCAAATTTTCTGCGGGGGAAAAAAGTGACCTTTCATTTGTTGTTGTTTTCCCATGGATTGTACATTGGAAACCATGTTGAGTAGACCAGATATGGATTACAACTTTAACGTTCCCAAAGACGGTGAAAGATCCAGCAGGTAACTTCACAGGGACTGTGAACAAGGATTCGGGCTGAACTGGAAACGCGTCAGTTGACGCTACAACACAGATGCTTCCCCATGTGTTTGTACGTTTGTAATATGGAATAAAGATACGTGAATTTTACCTGCTGGATCTTTCACTGTCTTTGGGAAAGTTAAAGTTGTATACTTATACCGGTGAACCGCTGGTACATCCATGCAGGATCATGTTTGGAGCCTGGTGTTCAGAACTTTCCATACTTGAATGACCTCCTGAGGGGTGAGTGCTACCAAGCTTTGTTGTTTATACATGTTACAGATATGGATTAGTTCAATTGAAAGAGGCCACTGGAAAAATCCAAAACATATATTAAGTCAAAATCCACCACACGAGTCTGATGAAAAACATAGAAATCAATTGAAAATCAACTGAACAAGGCTTTAAAACAAATGCTCCAAGTTAAACCAATGTTGTGTTATGCTTAGTGCAGGGTCTGATGGGGCGGAGCACGACACAGGGATTCAAAAACACCAAATAGATTTCCTGTCTCAAGCTCCACCCCCTCAGGCTCTGCACTAGACATAAAGTGAAACGGTTTTACCAGGAGTGTTCCTTTAAATATTTCAGTGCTCTGTAAAATATTTAGGCTTGGATTAATAAAAGGTTGAGTATACAGAGAATGGTGAACTGTGGCAGAACAGAGCAGCTCCAGCCTGATGACAATGACAAAGTCAGCAGAATAGAAATGTTGCTCTGCTGCAGCTCACCCTCCCCTCCTCCTGCGTGACACATTTTAAGCTTCATCTTATATCTCATTCAAAACACTTTCCTCCTGCTAGTGCTGGAAAGGGCCTGGCATGCCACCTGTCATTCCAACAGATGTGTGCAACAATGCTCTTTTCAGACAGCCCAGCCACTGACTCCAAGGCACAGCATCTTGCCCCAAACGAATAAGAGTTAAGAATTTTAAGTACGTTTACACACTTGGATGTAATGAATCAAAGCTGATTTTCTGCAAAGTGATGTGTTTTGTTGGTTCTAAGCTAACACTTTTTAACAACAAAGATTTGGCCAAGATAGGATTCATGTCTCTGTGCCGGAACCAAGAATAAGCAGAGATATTTTGCTGTGGATTGCTAGAAAGGGGATATCTAGGAAGACAGATTCTGACACTTCTCACTCACGTTTCAAGAGTCAATATGTAAGTGCTAAATAGTGTATTATTATTATTTATTTTAAAGCACCATTGATTCCAGGGCGCTGTACATTCGAGGGGGGTTACATACATAAAATGTCAAACGAGTACAATGATAACGATGAGTGACTTACAACTGGCACAAAAGAGGGAGAGTGGACCCTGCCCACGAGGGCTTACAATCTACAAGGAGGAGGAGAGAGACAGGAGGTGGGGGAGACATGTTTGTGGGGTAGTACAGTGGCAGCAGGGTTATTATAGGTTATAGGCAGTCCTGAATAAAAGGGTTTTCAGGGTGGTTTTGCAGCTGGTGAAAGTGGAGGAGAGTCTGATGTGTTGTAGCAGTGAGTTCCAGAGTCTGGGGGAAGCACGAGAGAAGTCTTGGAAGACGGTTTGTGAAAAAAAACTGATAAGAGGAGACAGAGAAGAAGTTTCCGGGTGAGGAGCGGAGATGTGTGAGGGGAAGATATCTGGAGATTAAGGCAGAGATGTATTTGAGGGGAGGGGTTTTATGGAGAGCCTTTTTAGATCAGGGTTAGTAACTTGAAATGAATTCGCTGGGCAATAGGTAGCCAGTGAAGGGATTGGCCGAGGAGAGAGGTGGATAAGACGGGCAGCAGAGTTGAGAATGGTTTGAAGGGGAGCAAGAGTGCTAGATGGGAGGCCACAGAGAAGGATGTAGGAGTAGTCTAGGCGAGAGATGACAAGGGCATGGACGAGCATTTTTGTAGTGTCGAAGTTGAGGAATGAGCGAATGCGAGAGATATTTTTCAGGTGGAAGCAGCATGCAGAGGTAAGGGCTTGAATGTGTTGTTTGAAAGACAGAGCAGAGTCGAGGATTACCCCAAGGCAGCGGACTTGCCGGATAGGCGAGTGTGTACAGCCGTTGACTGAGATTGAGAGATCAGGTGGAGGGATCGAGTGGGACAGTGGTAAGATGTTGAGTTCTGTTTTCTTCACATTTAGTTTTAGGAGACGGGAGGAGAAATAGGAGGAAATGGACGATAGACAGTCTGGGATCCGGGAGAGAAGAGAGGTGACTTTGGGGCCAGAGATGTGGGAGAGAGAATATAAACAAATAAAATACATAAAATCAAATTGTATGAAATAAGTATTTGAACATCTACAAACCAGCAAGAATTCTGTTTTTTCTTTAAGAAACCCTCCTCAACACTCATTACCTGTATTAATTGCATCTGTTTGAACTCGTTACCTGGATAAAAGACAGCTGTCCACACACTCAATCAATTATACTCCAACCTCTGCACTAAGACCAAAGAGCTGTTTAAAGAGACCAGGGATATAATTGTAGATCTGCACAAGGCTGCAGGGGATGGGCTACAGGACAATAGGCAAGCAGCTTGGTGAGAAGGCAACAACTGTTGGCGCAATTATTACAATATGGAAGAAACAAAAGGTGAATGTCAATAATCTTTGCTCTAGGGCTCCATGCAAGATCTTGCCTGGTGGGGTAAGGATGACCCTGAGTAAATTCTGGGATGATTCCTGGCCTACACTGGAGGGCCTGGTCATTGACCTGAATAGAGCTTGGACTACAGTCTCAAAGATTACCGTTAATAAAACATTACACCACAGGTGTCAAACTGCCGGCCCTCCAGCTGTTGGGAAACTACAACTCTCATCATGCATTTGTATAATCTATAACAGTAGGCATGATGGGAGTTGTAGTTTCCCAACAGCTGGAGGGCCGGCAGTTTGACACCCGTGCACTACACCATCATGGATTAAAATCCTGCAGGGCACGCAAGGTCCCCCTGCTCATGCCAGCACATGTCCAGAGCTATCTGAACTCCACACATGACCATCTGAATGATCCAGAGGAGACATGGGAGAAGGTCATGTGGTCAGATGCAATCAAAATAGAACTTTTTGGTAGCAACTTCACACGGCGTGTTTTGAGGAGAGGTTTGGGAAACCCAAGAAACCTCCCAACCGAAGCATGGGGGTGGAAACATCATAATTTGGGAGTGCTTTTCTGCAAAGGGGACAGGATGACTGTACCCTATTGAAGGAAGGATGAATGGGGCCATGTATCACGAGATTTTGGACAATAACTTCCTTCCCTCAATGAAAGCATTGAAGATGGGTCGTGTCTGGGTCTTCCAGCAGGACAATGACCCGAAACACACAGCCAGGGCAATTAAGAAGTGGCTTAATAAGAAGCTTTTTAAGGTCCTGGAGTGGCCAAGCCAGTCTCCAGACCTGAACCCTATAGAAAATATTTGGAGGTAGCTGAAACTCAGTGTAGCCCAGTGACAGCCCCTAAACCTGAAAGATCTGGAGAAGATCTGTATGGAGGAGTGGGCCAAAATCCCTTCTGCACTGTGTGCAAACTTGGTCAAGAACTGTAGAAAAAAGTCCAACATCTTTAATTCCAAACAGGTTTCTGTTTTTTTTTTCCTGCAAATTAATTATTTAAAAATCATACAATGTGATTTTCTGGAATTTTTTCTTAGATTATGTCTCTTACAGTTGAGTACCTACAATAAAAATTGCAGACCTCCTCACTCTTTGTAGGTGGGAAAACTTGCAGGGTTTCAAATACTTATTTTATCCACTGTATATACACACACACACACACACACACAGTCATCTCTGTATTTATCTCTGTAAGTGATGTATTATATCTCTTCATGAGATAACACTGATACAATGTAAAGTAGTCAGTGTACAGCTTGTGTAACACTGTAAATGTGTTGTGCCTGCTAAATGACTCTCACACAGCCATCAATGTCTAAACTGCTGGCAACAAAAGTGGGTACACTTCTAAGTGAAACTGAACAAATTGTACCCACTTTGCCATTTTCCCTTCACAGTGTCATGTGACTTATAAGTGTCACAGGGTCTCAATTGTGAATGGGAAGCAGGTGTGTTAAATAACGTGCTCTCATTTTGGTCACCGGAGATTCAACTTGGCACCTCATGGCAAAAAACTCTCTGGGGATCTGAAAAAAAGAATTTTTGCTCTACGTAAAGATGGCCTAGGCTATAACAAGATTCCCAACACCCTGAAACTGAGTTGCAGCACGGTGGCCAAGACCATATAGTGGTTTAACAAGACAGATCCCACGCAGAATGGTTGACCAAAGACGTTGAGTACAGGTTTTTAGCATCATATCTAGAGACTGTCTTTTCAAAATAAATGTACGAGTAATCTCTGCAGCAATGCTGGCAGCAAAAGGGTGGGGGGTCAATCTGTCTGCTCTCACCATACGCCACACACTGCATCAAATTGGTCTGCATGGCTCTTCGAAAGATGATGCACATGAAAACTGTTGATGCACAAACTGTTTTCTGAAGACAAGCAGAATAAGGACATGGATTACTGGAACCATCTGATAGAAGAGATAAGCCAGCCCACAATCCTGCATAAGGTGCAATGCATGGATGCACAGTCCCAAGAGACGGCAACAGTGTCACAGTTTGATTAGAAGATATCCAGCACGCACCAACATATGCTTAAAATATATTGATATTTTTTTAAATCATGTTAAAATTGATTTCCAAAATAGCAATCACCAGTAGTCATGATAGACAGTGAACAGTCACAGAGGGAGGAAACAGCTAACGCGTTTCGGGCTTAGCGAAACATACGCCCTTACTCATAGCATGTTGAAGACAAATAAAGTACTCCTTTTATACACATAGACAAAAAACATTACACATATGAGTACAATACTTAATTTTGATACCCCCCATTTTACCTCGTGTTGCCGCAGCGCCATAGCCGGTAGCGTGCCATAATAAAACGAGCTAGACTATCCACAGCGCAGCCGGAGATGACATGCATATCCGGACATGCGCACCGCGGAAAGCAGCCTAGTACTGGCAAGCAAAAATCCGCGGCTATGCGCATGCACGGGCTAAGGAAGCCCGAACCTGTGCAGAAACGCAGATAAAATGCAAAGCCACGGTAGCGATACCATACAAGTGGCAAAGATAACAATCAAACACGGCATGAAATAGAGCAGCGACAGCACAGGGCAATGAATGGAATATAATGATTCTTTTACATAACATGCTTTGTATGGTATAATACCAACATGTAATCTGAAGAGGGCATAATAATAATTAAAAAAAAGAAAGAAAAACAAGCTGAAACATACTGTAATATACATATAAATAACTAGAACTGAGAATAAAGATGACATAAAAATAAAGCAAACCAGAATCTGGAATATTTGATTGGAATTTAACAAAATAATGAAACATAATTTCGTCGCAAATTTAATCCATATGGAACCAGGGTGTTTAATGTCATAACCCAATAAGCTTCCCTATCCTATTACTGGAACCATGTCCTGTGAGACCAAGATGAACTTATTTGGTTCGGATGGTGTCCAGTGTGTGTGGCGGCAACCAGGTAAGTACAAAGACAAGTGTGTGTTGTCTACAGTCATGAAAAAACTTTGAGACTCTCGGTTCACATATTTTGATCAAAAGATGTTTAAGCTGCCCAGACTTTTCAACGTGATCTCAAAACCCGGGCAGTCCTATGCTATCTTTACCTCTCAATCGAGCCAATCAGGCCTCTCACTGGGTCAACTGACCTCCATTATTCAGAGAGAAAAAATAAAAAACACCCAACCTGCAAGCTGCCCTTCTTATGACAGCCTGTGAGAGTGGGCGGGGACAGTCAGGCATGGTAGTGGGAATGTCATGGTTTGGGGGACTAAATGAGTGCTACCAGATGTGGGGCGCTACAGTTAATTGAGGTAAACATGAATGCCACCATGTACTGTGACATACTAAAGCAGAGCATGATCCCCCTCCCCTCGTAAACTGGGCTGCAGAGCAGTACTCCAACATGATGACGACCGCAAACACACCTCCAAGATGACCACTGCCTTGCTAAAGAAAATTAAGGTAAAGGTGTTGGACTGGCCCAGCATGTCTCCAGGTCCAAACCCTATTGAGCATCTGTTGAAGCATCTTCAAACAGAAGGTGGAGGAATGCAAGGTCTCTAACATCCACCAGCTCCGTGATGTCATCATGGAGGAATAGAAGAGGATTCCAGTGGCTGCAACCTGTGAAGCTCTAGTGAACTCCATGCTCAAGAGAGTTAAGGCGGTGCTGGAAAATAATGGTGGTCACACAAAATATTGACACTTTGGGCACAATTTGTCCATTTTCACCTAGGGGTGTACTCACTTTTTTGCCAGAGATTTAGCGTTGATGGTTGTGTTTTGAGTTATTTTGAGGACACACCAAATTTACACTGTTATACAAGCTGTACACTGACTACTTTATATTGTATCACAGTATCATATCTTCAGTGTTATCCCATGAAAAGATATAATACAATTGCCATTATCAATTAGGCTATAAATCTTGCTGAAATGCATTAAAAGGGTATTCTTAAAAACAACCCTGTTACATATGTCCTATCATGGGTGTCACAGATTGTATCCCCAGCTTTGAAATCCCCTTCTTTACCAGTGGAACCGCTAACAAAGAGCATGTCAACACAATCCAAAGGAATAAATTTAACATTTTTCCTAAATGTCATCCAATTTGTTCCCATAATCTTATCATGTGATTGCTAACGTATGAGAGGAAAAATAAAACTGTGGAGAGGGTGGAGATAAGGCTACTTAGTCTTAGGAGGAAGCTTGCTGAAGTAGAAACCTTTCTATCCTGCAAAATAAACCATTTTAATCTAATGTATCAATTTAAGATAACTTAAAGAGTTGTGTTCTCATCTTGCTGTTTTACAGAGCCTGCTCTTCACAGTCAGCTTCAGGCTCACACTTCCTAATCAAGCTATGACCAGATCTACAGCAGTGATTGGCTTATCAGTTCTACTATTTTTAGCTGATCCTGTTAGGAGGACACTGGTAATAGAGGTTTCTAAACAGTAATCCAAAACGCTGCAGAGTTCTAAAGTGTTAACATTTGTCAGTAACAAACAAACAAGCCCTTGTGCTACTAGTAAAAAAAAAAGCAGGGAGTGACGTCACCATCTTCCAGGGCTCTGAAGCCTGTTAGAGCAGAGAGAGATGGTTGGTTACCTAGGCAAGCTTGCGTAAACAAGCAGGAGATAAGAATTGCTCTAGATCTGAAAGGAAGCAAAATCAGAACAGCAATGTATTTGGTAACCATATTTATTTACCTTTGCCGAAAATACCCCTTTAAGAACCAGTTAATCAGATAGCAAAGGCCCATATTTTCTCCATCATATTTTTTTTAAGAATATTGCAATATAAACAGAGAACTTGCATCCTATGGGCCCCTCTGCCATTGATCCCCACCTACTAAAACCCATCTATAATACGGATTTCTTTTTACATTGCATTGAGGCTTTGGGGCTCACTGAGGTATCATGGTCTGAATGCAACTGCCATCTCCCCACCCCTTACTACAGGGATATGTACTCCAGATTAAGTCTTGCATGCTGACAATTAGGGGTCTTCATTTTGCTGAATGATTTTTAGGCTTAATGTCCCTTTAACGTGCATGAGTGACCGATTTTGTTATCCCAATGTTTTAATATATGGTTTCGATGTATTTTGTCTATATACGGCAGCCTATATTTCAAGCTTAGAGGCTGGTTTCTGAGATGAAATTTAAATATGATTTAGTAAACCACAAAAGATGAATGACTTCAAGGTGGGCCTGAATATTGCTGATCCTACACAAAGCGTTTTATTGTATTTGCCAAGCAAACATCTATTCTTGACACAAACCTAATAGATACATTGTAGTATTAATCATCTGCAGTTACTGGATATTGGACACAGAGCTTCAGGACTCACAGTAATGGCCAATTGTTGACTGCAGCCTTTAATCAAGATGTTATGTCATACTCATCTATCACCTCCTTAAATGAGCAACCAGAACACTACAGCAAATCACCACATTTTTTATACTTTATAGCACCAATGGTGTCTACTGAAATGCAATCCCTACTGAGCAATAGCTGCTATATCAAGGATGGGAAACCGATCCCTTAAACAGCAGAAATTATGTCCTCCATCTCACCCTGGAAAATGGTAAAATGATTGGACACATTTATGAACTATTTTTTAAAATTTTTAAATGTCTGAGAACATAAGGCGACATGTCCCAATACGCTAGCGCTGTTTTTTTGGTCTTTTTGCAGCAAAAAAACACCATATACTAGATGTAAATGAAATGTGGTGCACCAAAACTAGGTGCATTATACGCCGGGCACAACACATTGTAATGCGCCTAAAAAGGCGCATTACATATAGTAGCAAGGATACGCTGTGTGCCTCCATTTTTAGACGCATTACATACACTAGTAATGATACGTTATGCACCTCTGTTACGCAATGCGCCTCTATAGGCGGATTACATACACTACCAATGATACGTTATGCGCCACAATTTGTGCAATGTGCCTTTTTAGGTGCATTAAGTTTTCTATGCAAGGTATACCAGATGTCAGATTTTTGAGAGTTTCATACTTTTAAGCGCACTTTACACTGATAAAATGCATCTAAAAACTGCTGCGTCAATGCCAGTTTTCAGACATGTCACCTATAGTGTCAATTTCTATAAATTTTACTTAGCAATAACAGATCAATGAGTGGTTGAGTAACTCGCTGTTGCCACACAGGCATGGTTTTGTCCTGATTCAAAATGGACCGTGGAAGTTTGGCAGGAACATGTTAGTCTAAAAAGTGGAAGTCTTATCCGTGTCTTTTTTTTTTTCTACAGTTGGGGCATATTTGCATATTCTGTTTAATGAGAAGGCAACTACATAAGGTTTCCTAAGCATTTGCTCTTACTCTGTTGTATGAGAAGACATAGAAAGGTGAGCCTCTGATTATTTCACTTGGTGCTGCTATTGTGCTGTGCTCATGGGGTAATTTGGCCAAGAGCAAACAGGACCTAGCTTGCCAAAAAGGGTAATGCAAGACTGCGCAGTTGCTCCCTCTATAGGTACTGTGTTGCAGTGCCAGTGGTCATCACATGATGCTGTAGGAACACGTGGGATTATATAGCTTGATTGAAATTTTTATTAAGAACCACAAAGGGGCATATTTGTGCGTTGCAGATCATGGTTTGTCACCTCAGGGCAGCATTGCTATGTGGCAATTTCTAAAGAGGACACAATTTTAGCACAGTGGTGGGCCACAGCTTGGCCAAACCATGTAAATATACCCTAAAATGGGGATGTGCGGTCTAGGTGTTTTTTTTCTACATTTGTGGCAGAATCCATAAATTGCTTACATCTCACAATTAACTATCGTGACTTAGTTATGTTCTAAAACCTTCAATCAGCAGGACCATAGCTGGAAGTAAAAGCACGTGCCCCTAGTAAAAAGGCAGAGGGAGAGCAGCCAGCCACTCTAAGATATAAAACCGGGCTAGTAAACCAAATCGTATACACTGGGATAGTCTAAGAAAAAAGCTCTGCTTCCAAACTTCCTGTTCAGAAGAACCCTCCACCTATTAAGAGACTGTAAGGAAAATGACAAAGTCACCTCTCAGCTCCTGCAACTTCAAATTCAGTCAAATTGCAGAAGTCACCCAAGCTCCCTCACTGCACAACACATGTCAGTGAGGAAGCACTCAACTAAACAAATGCTCCATCCATAGGAAACCAGCCCAGCAGGGTGTCAAAGCATCAAAGAATTGTCAGTTGATTAGAGTATACAGGTGCTCTCAGATCCCAGCATCAAAGAGAGGGACCAGACCGGCCATAAGGATCTATGGGAGAACCATGCACCACAGGTACTCCCCAGTTTCATATTTTTAAACATGAACGTGTCACAAGCATAACTGTCACTCCCACATTTGTAGGACACACAGGAAGGGAGAAACCAAAAGGCTGGCACCAGGAATGAGGAAGAAAACCAGAGTTTTGTACAAAGTCGTAGCTTAGGCCCATCAGTTCTGATGGTACCACTGGCTCAGTTCTGTTCCAATGCCCTGCTGTCGATATGCCACATTTTATGAACGAAGCCAAAAAATGACATTTGCCACGGGAGAGCGGAGGAGGAGTGTGTTAGTACTGTTCCCAGGGATGTGAGAGGATGTGACAGAGGGTGGGAAGGGGGTGCAACATGGACTGTCCCAGTACGGTTTTAAGTCGAAACCAGGCTTTGCCCAGGGTCATTTCCATTGGAAGGTGGTTAGGCCGAGCATACAGGAGCAACCAGAATCAGCTGGCTACATTCACCCCTGTGTCATTGACAACACAAGGAAGTATAAACTAAGGTAAATAGGAAACTTCTTGCTGCCTATTTGTCGTGTAACTTATACCCTTGTGTGTATTCTGCCACTGGCTGGACCAATAATCAGTATAGTATACCCTTATATATGTATTGTTTTTCTAGTTTGCTCCAAGGCGATTAATTCTAAACTTTAATTCTGAGCGGGTCTATCATGTGTCCATTTTTCTGATCTCTAAAATATCGCTACACCAAGGCAGGTTCCTGGCCTTGTTTTAAGTCCGTAATGGACCAGGCCAGGCTTATAGCCAACGAGGAACTGGTGACAGTCTACCAGGCTAGCAGAGTTCTGTTTCACCAGTGTGGGTAACAGATCTCTCCAGCCGTTCAGGGTTGTGGGCGAGTGGGGTTTCCTTCTCACTCCCTGGGGGCCTTCCTCTGACCGTTTGTGGGTCTAGGGATACTGTAAGCCGTATCTGGTTTGTCATTGTACAAAACCCTAAGGGGGAGCGTGTTAATGGTACCTCAATACACCCCAAGTCAGGCCGTCGACACCTCAAGTGGACGCGGGAATTTCATGACAGAGACTAATAAAACTTTGGAGTATTGGCATACAACAGCGGATCACTTAGGCTATGTTCACACGGCTTAACTGCAGGACCTAATTACGCCCCGCAATTACGCCATGTGGACGGGGGCGGGGCGGGAGCGGGGGAGTGAGCGGAGGGCCAGCACGTCGCTGGCCCATTGACTTGCATTACCAGCGGCGCGTATACGCCGCTGGTAATTCACATGTAAACATATCTCCCTGAGGAGACGAAAAATCCAATAGTTTCTATGAGAACTGTGGATTACCGTACTGAATGGGCCGTTTTCAGCCCGTAATTTGTGCACTTCGGCGCGTAAATACGGCCCATTTTAAGTCGTGTGAACATTGCCTAAGACTCAAGAAACCTGGCAGCAGCCTATCACTCCTTGCTAGAATTGATTCCATATTTAGTGTTATTTACCATTGTACTGTATACTTACCTGGATTTCACTAGAGAAAAAGCTAGGCAAACCATGTACTTCCTAAGAAGAACCTTTCTAGTTTTACAATCTTGACAACTAAGCAGAAAAGTGGCTTGGTCCATCCATGTATAAGATGGTAAGCCATTCTTTTGAAGGCTGGGGTATTACCACACATATATGGCTTCTCCCTCCAAAAACAACTGATGTGGGAACTTATCAGTGTATAACAATCTTTGGTGCTGTAACCGAAGCTATATGTTCAGAGCAGTCAATCGGAGAGTAAACCCTCCCACAATGAGCTGCACAGCATTATATACAATAGGAACCACACAGCAGTCGGCAGTACAGCTGTTTTTTTTATTGTACTACCCAGCTTTCTTATATGTTATACTCCTGGAGAACCTATTTAGGGAACCTAGTACAACATTATTAGTTTGACAGTCCAACCTCACTGTCAAGAATGTATCTTTAAAGTTGATGTTTCTGTAATCAAATCAAATTCTACAATGGGAAACATAGCAATTTTATCTAATGGGACTAAAAATAACTCAAATGGTTGTCACTGTGCCGATAGCAGAGGCTTGACAGCTTTCATTTTTTATCCAAGTGAAATTACTTAGAGGCTCAATTCAGCTGGGGTCTTTGAAAGAAGAGAATACATTGACAATGACTTATTTCTCTACCTTGTCCATATCGAAGGGAAAGAGAAGCAATGTGCTGGGGATGTGACACACAAGTACCAACTCCTGAACAGTGATCCTTCACAAAAGACAAGGTAAAAAAAAGATCAATTTAAACCTTTGGCTGCCATGCTGAGAATTCTTTGTATCACCTAGACAGCAACACAAAAAGAAATTTCTGAATATTAACATTTGTCTCTGATTACAATGCATGCAAATGTTACACTGAGGCACCCATTACCAAATGTCTCTGGGGCACGGGACTTGACACTTCAATTACACAACCCAAAATACAGAAAGTACATCTTCATAAATATCTCCACTAAACGGCCACTTTATTAGGTACACCATGATAGTACCGGGTTGGAACCCCTTTTGCCTTAAGAACTGACTCAATTATTCGTGGCATAGATTCAACAAGGTGTTGCAACGAAAGCTCAATTGGTACCAAGGGGTTTCCAAAAGAGTGCCAAGAAAATATTCCCACACCATGACACCAACACCACCAGCCTGAACCGTTGATACAAGGCAGGATGGATCCATGCTTCATGTTGTTGACGCCAAATTCTGACCCTACCATCCGAAAGTCGCAGCAGAAATCGAGACTCATCAGACCAGGCAAAAGTTTTTCCAATCTTCTACGTCCAATTTCGTTGAGCTTGGGCAAATTGGAGCCTCAGTTTTTTTCCCGTTCTTAGCTCAAAGGAGTGGCACCTGGTGTGGTCTTCTGCTGCTGTAAACCCATCTGCCCAAAGTTCGCCATACTGTGCGTTCAGAGATGCTCTTCTGCCTACCTTGGTTGTAACGGGTGGCTATTTGAGTCACTGTTGCCTTTCTATCAGCTCGAACCAGTCTGCCCATTCTCTTTTGACCTTGGCATCAACAAGGCATTTCCGCCCACAGGACTGCCGCTCACTGGAAAGTTTTTTCTTTTTCGGACCATTCTCTGTAAACCCTAGAGATGGTTGTGCGTGAAAATCCAGGAGATCAGCAGTTTTTTGAAATACTCAGACCAGCCCTTCTGGCACCAACAATCATGCCACGTTCAAAAGGCACTCAAATTTACCTTTCTTCCCCATACTGTGCTCGGTTTTTAACTGCAGGAGATTGTCTTGACCATGTCTACATGCCTAAATGCACTGAGTTGCCGCCATGTGATTGGCTGATTAGAAATTAAGTGTTAACGAGCAGTTGGACAGGTGTACCTAATAAAGTGGCCGGTGAGTGTATATACCCTGGGTATCACGTAAAAGAAGCAGTTGTGCTGTTTTCATTAAGCCACCTCAAACTGCTCTACATGTTACAATACATGACTGATTAGTAGCCTAAAATATGGAAGTGAATGAATGACAGTTTTTATTTTCCTTGTACCTAATAAAGTGGCCGGTGAGTGTATATTGGTCTAGAGCAGACCTGGGCAAAGTACGGCCCCCGGGCCGCATCCGGCCCGCCAGCTCGTCGGATGCGGCCCACGGCGTACGATGCCCAGTTCTGCTAATAGTAGCGCTGACGGCCCGCCGCGCCGGTATTGCTGAGAGGGCCGGCGCGGGCCGTCAGCGCTACTATTGTGGTGAATTAGGCAGCGACGCGATGAACTCCGCTCACCGCGCCGCTGCCTCTCCTGGGCGCACACACAGTAATAACTGTGCGGGCCCAGGAGCTGACGGAGGAGCGTCTCGGCGCCGGTGGCATGACGTCATCACGCCCACCAGCCCGGGAAGCTCCTCGGATAGAAGATGACCGCGCTCGGCCGGGAAGCAGGTTAGTCACGGTGAGGATTCGTGTTTGTTATTTTGGTCATCAAACTATATACCTGCCTGTGGGAAGCCCTATCTATATACCTGCCTGTGGGAAGCCCTATCTATATGCCTGCCTGTGGGAAGCCCTATCTATATGCCTCCCTGTGGGAAGCCCTATCTATTTTCCCTGCCTGTGGGAAGCCCTATATATATACCTGCCTGTGGGAAGCCCTATCTATATGCCTGCCTGTGGGAAAGCCCTTCTATATGCCTGCCTGTGGAAACCCCTATCTTTTATGCCTGCTTGTGGAAGGCCTTATCTATATACCTGCCTGGGGAAAGCCCTGTCTATATACCTGCCTGTTTTAAGCCCTGACTATATAGCTGCTCGTGGATAGCCCTGTCTATATTCCTGCCTGTGGATAGCCCTGTCTATATACCTGCCTGTGGAAAGCCCTGTTTTTATACCTGCCTGTGGAAAGCCTTGTCTATATACCTCCTGGGGAAAAGCCCTGTCATATACCTGCCTGTGGAAAGCCCTACCTGCTTGTGGGAAGACCTAACTAGCTATATACCTGCCTGTGTGGAGCTTTAACTATATACCTGCCTGTATGGAGCCCGAACTAGCTATATACCTGCCTGTATGGAGCCAGAATTAGCTTATATCCCTCCCTTTGTGTGGAGCTTTAACTTATTCCTGCCTGTTGGAGCCCGAAATACTATATACCTGCTTATGGAGCCCGAACTAGCAAAATTTTACCTGCCTGTGTGGAGCTTTAACTATATTCCTGCCTGTATGGAGCCCTAAAAAGCTATATACCTGCCTGTTTGGAGCCTTAAATATACCTGCCTGAGGGGAGCTATATCTATCTATATACCTGCTTGAGGGGAGCTATATCTGTCTATATACCTGCTTGGGGGGGATCTGTAGCTATCTATATTCCTGGCTGAGGGGAGCTGTACCTATCTATATTCCTCCTGTGGGGAGCTGTACCTATCTATATTCCTCCCTGGGGGGAGCTGTACCTATCTATATTCCTGCCTGTGGGGAGCTTACCTATCTTTATTCCTGCCCTGAGGGTAGCTGAACCTATCTATATACCTGCCTGAGGGGAGCTGAACCTATCTATTTACCTGCCTGGGGGAGCTGTACCTATCTATTTTCCTGCCTGTGGGGAGCTGTACCTATCTATATTCCTGCCTGTGGGGAGCTGTACCTGTCTATATTCCTGCTGAGGGGAGCTGAAACCTATCTATATCCCTGCCTGTGGGAGCTGTACCTATCTATATTCCTCCCTGTGGGGAGCTGAACCTATCTAAAATTCCTGCCTGAGGGAGCTGAACCTATCTATATTCCTGCCTGAGGGGACTGAACCTATCTATTATCTGCCTGTGGGGAGCTGTACCTTCTATATACCTGCCTGTGGGGAGCTGTATCTAAATACCTGCCTGTGGGGAGCTGTATCTATCTATATACCTGCCTGTGGGGAGTTGTATCTATCTATATACCTGCCTTCGGGTACCTGTATCTATATACCTGACTGACTGAGGGGAGCTGTAGATACCTGACTGACTGAGGGGAGCTGTATATACCTGCCAGACTGAGGGGGCATACTCTACATACCTACCTAGAGGAGAACTGGGATATACCTGCCTTACTGTGTACCATGAGTAAGGCAGGTATATAGATAAATCCCCCAGTAAGTTTCCACAAAAATAATCACCCAAAAAACGATTTTTCCCCCCGTTCACCCTATGTTTTTATTAGTCCGGCCCTCCGAAAGCATCGCACTTTTTCATGTGGCCCGATGGGAAAATTAATTGCCCACCCCTGGTCTAGAGCCACCTAGGCATCTAAAGTAATCATTTTTCTAGGACAATCTTTTTATTTCTCTCTCCTCAGATCTATCTATCAAAATGGTCATGGGACTACTATCAGGAAGATCTACAGTCCATGTTGATAAATGCCACAAAGGGGTGATCAATTGATTGTCTCCGCTTTTCATGCCCTGCTTTGGCTATACACCTTTGACTGTTAGAATAGAAAGTAAACTATTACAGCAAATCGCTAATGTGTAGGTATGTATATTGGGTATCAGGGGATTGTCCCTAAAAATACAGAAAAACTGATTTACAACAGCCTGCAGCTATAACAGGAGATATGCATATGATATAAGTTTATACGGAAATCATTATTCCTGCACATAGACAGAGTTCATTTGAATACCTTTCAGAACGGAAATTTTATAAAATCTGCATAACTAAACAGTAATCTGTATTATATAGTAGTCCCCTAATGATCTAGGACAATCTAGAAACAGCCCGTCATAGGTGCTATAATCAAACCCATAAATTCAGAGCAGTCAGAGAGTAATCCCACCCACAATGAGCTGCACAGCATTATATACAATAGGAACCACACAGCAGTCGGCAGTACAGCTGTTCTTTTATTGTACCTAGCTTTCTTATATGTTATACTCCTGGAGAATCTTTTTAGGGAACCTATTACAACATTATTAGTTTGAGAGCCCAACTGGGCAAATGCTGAGAGCCCTAAAGGACAGAAACAAACAAACAAACCACATAGTAGTATTTAAAGGGACACTTCTGTCCTGACTTTTTACAAATCAGTATTTCTGGAAAATATATTTTTTTAATTTTTGGCATTCGGATGCAATTAAAAATGAAATATAAACTCTTTCCCTTCTCTAGCTGATCATATAGAGATAGAACTCTTGCTTACTTGCATGTAGCCTCATTACAGATTGTAGGTAATGTCATAATGATCACTTTATTCCAAGTTGGGTCTGTTCTTCTACTGAATTACAGCCACCCAATCAGCTAATTGACTGTACACAGCGCTAGGCACTTCAGTTAAAATAAAATTTCTTACATTAAATGGAAAGGACACGTTTCGTGTCTGAGACACTTCCTCAACCTTGAGGAAGAACGGACACACTGAGGCCCATCATGGCATATGGGGCTAACGAGCAGCTGGCATCTTCAATTGTCTCTACTCCATTCAGAGTAATAAGTAAGCAGAGAGTTGTGCCTCCGAGTCTCAGCACAACATTAAAAGGTGAGAGCAATTGCTACTTTTTTGTGATCCCAACCATAAGTGCAATACTTTATACTTTATTAGGGGAGCGCTGCGGTTGCTCTTCCTTTTTTTTTTTCTAATGATCGCTCTGATGTTTCTCTGACAGGCCTAGATAAGGAGTAGACCAACAGAGCAATGACAAGAACAATACATGAAAGAAAAACAGGTTTAGGGCCTCATTTACGAAAACTATCAAAGTGTAAGACTTCTTTACCCATAGCGACCAATCAAGGCCTACTTTTCAGAGTACTAAATGAAATGGGAGTTTTGATTGGTTACTATGGGCAACAAAGAAAGGCTTAGACCTAAACAGTTTTCATACATGTGGCCCTTAATCTTTCTCTGCACTGAGAGGTTTCCAGCTTTCTCCACACTTATCAGGTCCTGCTGATAATACTCACCTCTCTCAGGCCCTTAGTAGGCCTGGAAGAAAGTCATCAAGCAATCCTCACTGCCGTAATATCAGAGCTAAAAGAGAGGAAGTCAAAGAGGCAAACCAAATCATGTACCCAAAGGTACGTAAAAAAAATTATGTTAAAAGAAAAAATCCACCCAGTTTAAAATATATATATATATATATATATATATAAAATCACATATCACTTGTAAATGTGTATAGTATCCGTTTAAGAGTGTATGGTTGTTATTGTTTAGAAATAGGCTAAACTATGTGAACCTTTCAAGTGCTTTATGTCATCCTATCTGTTAATTAAATATGATACATGGAGAGAAGCTGAGCTCTGCTATGTATAGATTTATATGATTTGGACTAGGATTTCAGAGTAGAGATAATCATGATAGGACGCCTTAAGAGAATGGGGAAGTCCTGCTTACCCTTCCCACATACAGTGATTGGCAGCTTTTTCGATATCAGTATGTGTACAAACTGTCAGTCACAGTATGTTGTAGGAGAAAACAGTACTTTCCCTTTAGGCTATGTGAACACAGCATATCACAAAATGCCATCCAAAATCCGACAGCATTTTGGCATTTCTGGACCGCAGATTTGCTCAAAAACCGTGGTTGGTTTTGGGATTTGCTGTCGTCCCATACATTTGAATGTACGGAAATCCGATGGCAATCTGCTGGAATCCCGCTAAATATGCAACACACTGCATATTCCACCGGATTTTAAACCTAACGGTTAAAAAACCTGTGCTGTATGGACTATAACACGGGTTTTTCATTGCGGTCTATGCTGAACAGTGTAAGGTCAGATTTTCAGCGGACTCAAAATACTGAACCCGCTGAATATCCAACGGTATTTTTGTGCTTTGTAGACATAGCCTTAGGATTTAATCTGTTTTTTACTGGTAAATCCTGCTTTTAATTATGTAAACCTATACATTACAGAGCTCTGCTTTTCTCCATCTATCGTATCATGCTCTCAGATAGCATAAACCACTTAACAGGTTAGTTGTAAAGAAGTCTCCTTTGGATATTGTACAATAATCAGGATATAATATTTTCTTCATACATTGGTCTTTCCTGGGACATTGTTTCTTGAAACCACACTCACCATACAATGCCATAGACACTGCTGGTCTGCTGTCCAACCAATTATGAACATTTTACCTGTAAAACCTCGGTATTAGTGAGGTGCATGCAATGATTTGCAGTCTAGTAGCGCCTCGCTACAGTACAGTGCAGTGCTACATGTTCTGTACTTTTCTTTACACGTGCCAGGATGAGCGGTTCTTTTTTTGGGGGTAAATCATTTATAAAGTACATGACCTAAAGAGGCTCCTGTACTCAAATAAGAAAGTGATTTCCAGCAGCTCTTTTTGATTGTTACATATAAAGACTTGCTTTATCTGTATTAGTTACCTGGCTATTTTTCTTAAATCTTCATTTTGCAATAGGTTGGGCGACATTTTGGGGGTTTTGAAACCAATTACCAGTTATGGTTTCAACATACAATGGTTGCCCTGACAGACATTAATATTGTATCTTGATGGATGACTATTTGGGCACTACATGTTGGTATTTTATGTGGGCTGTACATGGCAGTTTTACAGTCTAGTACTGTATGGGGAGAAATAGAAAGAGGCATATAATCGCAAGTGAATTATGAAGATCATAGTTATGCTTGGCTTGTTGCTAAGGGTCCTAATTTCTATTAAACTATTGCTATGGGATGCGATTGCTTAAAAGCAGCCACAGAGAATTCCTAGATCCTACTGTATAATTAAATATTTAAAAGTGTAAAACGCTTTGCTCATTTATTTGTTGGGGAACACAAATCATATACAGTAAATAATTGTTACACCACAACCTTTCTGTCTTGAGGCTTTTATCAGCATTTACAATTCAATATCCGAAGTCTAAGTCACTGAACCACAGGTTATTATAAGCCACTTTTCACCTCGGCTTGAAGTCTTGGATTTCTGAGAGAAGTGGAACAGTCCTGTTAAGTGTACATGCTAATTTTATGCTTATTAATTTGGCTCTTGAGCAAAAAGCCTTCCTGAGGTAATCTCTAAAATGTAATAGCAGAAAACTGCGTACGTGTCCTGTGCATTACATCACTAATTGTACAAGTGGCCATAATGAAACTTTCTGCAACTTAACCCTCTATATAATTTACTAACTCTTTATATGCGCCATAGAGAAGGAGTTGTAATGTCTTGTTTTATAGCCATATGAGATAAAACAGCAGTGTGTAATAATAGTAGCATAGATAGTGGACTTCTCCATGCTAATTGGAAGATTCCCATTTTAAGGGTAATTCCATGTTAAAGGGGTCATCCAGGAGTTTAATAATTTCATAGAACACTATAAACAGCATTTATATTGAAAAGTAAAGATATCCCACTACCTTCATGTGTTTCTTTTCTCCCTTTTTGCCTCCTTATTCATCTGTCATAAGATCAGTGAGACTTCCTGGTTGTCAGTAGTTCTCCTGCAGCTGTTTCCTACAAGTCCCAGAATCTGTTGCAGTTACAGTCTAGGAGTTCTCTGCACCCACCCTCTAATCCTCCTAGTGCTGTTCATTATCATTCTCAGACATGTACACCTCATGCCCCTGCATCTCTGCTCCACTTCACGGTTTGCTGCAGCAGGTGTGCAGTACAGTCACCAATCAGTTTGTGACATGGTAAAAAGACATTATTTTATCATCCCCTAATTTATGTAATACATGTACAAATGTATAAAATTTGGTTTATATTTTTATATGTATGTGCTGTACATTCCCCACAGCAGGTACACAGCTATCCTATCATTGTAACTGATTGCTGTGGGGAATGTCCCATCACCCCGCTTTCCTGTACACTGGATAGCCTATCTAGCATCCAAGAAAGGTGGGTGATGTCACATTCTCCATAGTAATCAGTTTCTGATCATGGAAAAGCTGTGTGCCTGTTGTAAGGGATGTGTCATCCTATCTGCACAAAGTGATGTCAGGGCAGCATCTTATAATGCTTTACGCTAGCATCACTACTACATAGAGAGCAGTAGGAAGACTTTTTTTCTGACTGTTGCTGGATAATCTCAGAGATCCTAATGCACATTCAGCCAGTCAAACAATGCAAGTCTGCTGACCATTTCCTCCTATCAGAAGAGGTAAACAGAGTGCACAGTAATGAAGGCAGCTATACTCTGGCAGTGATGAGTCACTATATACACATAGGGCCACATGTATGAAAACTATATAGGCTTAAAACGATCTTTGTTGCACATATCAACCAATTACAGCTCCACTTTCATCTCATATAGTGCTATGAAAAAAATAAAAGGGGAGCTCTGGTTGGTTGCTATGGGCAACAAAGACAATTTTAAGCCTATATAGTTTTCACACCTGTCCCCCACAGTTTTCACTGTATGTGTATAACACCCTCCCCCTGCAGCTCTGTACTGAATGATTACATTCTTGTCAGCACCTCAGTTTACATACTGACTGATGAGTCACTGTAGGCAGCCAGCTCTTTTCTGCTCAGGTCACATCCACTACAGGGTTTTTTTTTCTGAGCAGAGTCTGGCTTCAAAGCACACCCACTAAGTGATGACAAAACGTTCATTGACTCAGAAGCAAAAACATGTGATCGATTGACGTCACATGGTAGGCAGGAAGTAAGAAGGAGGGGAGTAAAGGGCTCTCTGCCTGGTTTTGCAAAAGAGAACAGATAAATATTTTTTAATGAGTATCAAAGTTCAATAAAATTAAGTTTTGAGCTCTATAACAAATAAAAAGATAGTCCTGGAAAAACCCTTTAAGAATTACAATATGCCAGGAGGCACGTAAACGAGGAATGAAGATCCTGGGACAATGTATTACCGGCACTAACTAGATTAATTTAACATGGTTTTTAATAGTGATTACAAATCTATCATTCCGTGAGTGCACATTCTTCCTCCCTGGTCACAGAGCATGCCAAAAAACTCCCCTATAGAAGTCAGTGGTCCTGCTCCTGATTATGGGCTCATATGTCCATGAAGCTGCTGTAAATCATCTTTCAAAATGCTGTTACAAGCAGCTCAGGCAAGATGGCCGCCACCTAATCATATACAGACAACAGAATTAAAGAAATCTACAATAGGTAATTAAAACGGCTAAGAAGAAAAAAATATGTGACAACATCTCATTTTAATTAGTAAAAAGTATATATTGGCGCTAGAGTCCCTTTTAGTGACATACTACTGCCGTTGAATATGTTTTCTTTTATTGAAAAGGAAGTTCTACCTAAAGCTATCTTCTGACATGACATACTTAAGTACGTAGGCTGGGATTCGCAAACAAAGTTACGTCACACTCTGTAGAGGGGTTGAAATTCATTGACAATGTTAGAGATTGCCACCACCAGACATTATAAGCTTTTGTGATGTTCAGGTCTATTGGTCACAATTTATGAACTATAATTTCAGGTTAGGAGATCTAAAGGTTAAAGAGGTCACTTTATCGTGTGCACCAGGACTGATCTACACTAAAAGCCCATTTACACGGCACAGGACAAATACGGGTCGGTTATTCGTCCGGTTTTTGTGCCTTGCACATGGCTGCGGGAGGACAACTTTTCTCTGCGATTGGCAATTTTCTCCACGGTTTATCCGACCGGTATTTGTCCGGTTTTTGTGCCGTGCACACGGGTGCGGGAAGATGGTTTTTCTCTGCGATTTTCTCCCTCCCTCTTCACATTCACTTGTTCATATTCCGTCCGAAAACCGGACGGCAAAATGAACAAGTAGAATGTGTTTCGGGCGGACGGCGGTCTGAAAAACCGCCAGGCAGAAAACCCGTGCAGTGGGGACTGCTTCACGGGTTTTCCATAGAGTCCCATGTAAAAGTTTGCGGCCAGTTTTTCAGATAGTTTGCAAAACTGCAAACCGTCTTAAAAACCGGCCGCAAACCAGTGCCATGGGGACAAGGCCTTACAGACATAATGTACAAAACCTGATAAAAGGTGACTATAAATAATCACAGAAATACAACATTTTTAAGGCTTAGAAAACGCATTGTGGTTGTTGTACATTCTACTTTTCACTGTCTTTGCAAGACAGGATCTACAAAATAGCCTCCTGCAGGTTTACCCAAAAACCATCATTCTAACAGAGCCCAAGGCAACCAAGTGGGATGTGGCTCCTTTAAAACAGCTAAACAGATACTTAATAGGCAGACGGCTATTTGCATAGTCAGAAGATTTACGGCACCATGCATAACATGTCTCTTGGCAAAGATGCTTTATAGCTCAAATTAGCAAGTCAAAAGATCTGTTTCTGTGCTAACACTATATAATGACAAATAAACGCTGGCAGGCGATCAATAAATTAGTGTTGCATTCTGTAATCTAGTTAAAATAGAAGTACAGTCCCAAACATTTCAATGTAAAATATTTTTAGAACGCTAAAACTCAAATCAATGACATGTTTCGTAAATTATTATTAGGTGCATGGTGGCCTCTCCACTGCTCATGGTCATTTTCTACAAGCAAACAAAGACTGGACTTGGTCTTTTGCAGTGTCTTTTAGACTTACACTACTGTAACGTATTAATGAAAATGCACAGGTCAG
Organism: Phyllomedusa bahiana; assembly: GCA_025379985.1. Lineage (NCBI taxonomy): Eukaryota > Metazoa > Chordata > Amphibia > Anura > Hylidae > Phyllomedusa > Phyllomedusa bahiana. The sequence continues at coordinate 163,519 of JAODAL010002702.1, read as the reverse complement.
TGCAGGCAAAACAACTTCGTAAGATCCATCGTCGTTCAATAAAACTAGTAAAGTTACAGAGGTTAAGCAATATGCACTTCACCACAGTACATAAACCAACCAAAAAGTCTTCTTCAGAGATCCTCTACTCAACACCTGTGTTGTTTTTCTATTGCAATACTGCACTGCAGTCAAACGGTCTTTATTAACAGCAAGCTCCTCCAAGTTTCCTAAATTGTTTGAAAAGGTTTTGTATAGGAGTAATCAATTATTGTGCTTAAAGCATTGAGGACTATAAGCAATATAATGGATTATTCACTTACAACTCCTTTCTAAACAATTAAAGGACATCTATCGTCAATTTTTCTCTTTACTAATAAAAACAAGACACTAATACATATTTTCTTCTTAGCCATTTTTATTTTCTGATTGTAGATTTTTTTATATTTTTGTATGATTATTATTTTATATTTTTGTATGATATGATTATAGAGGCAGCCATCTTCCCTGAGCTGCTTTTAACAGCATTTACAAAGATCCATTCCAGCAGCTATTTGGACATAGGAGCAGGCCCATTAACTTCTTTAGGAGAGTTTTCTAGGCATTCTCTGTGACCTGGGAAGAAGTCACTGTGCAAGAAAGGCGAAGGGTGAGCTGTGACATCTCCTATTGCAAATGGTGGATCCTGAGTTATCTATAAACATTAGTGTCATCTTTCAGTGTAACTCTGCCTGTGCTGATAATGAGGAGTTTGCTGAATAGTTTTCTCTACAGAACAGAAAGTGTCAGAATATTAGGCCTGGATGTCAAAGTGAAAACTGCAGGACTTCAGGACTTTTCAAAAATAGTGATAGTGATATGGAAAATTTAATAAACGAGTATTCCATTACAAACAATGTGAAGAATACTGCATTCAGATTTGGATGCCGATTTTGATGAATATGAAGTGATGAATATGCATCAGAATCAGCATCCAAATCAAGCATCCAAGTCCATGGGCGTAACTATAGCGAATGCTATGTGGCCCAGAGGTTGTGGGGGCCCACTTAGGTATCCAGTACAAGAACATTTTTCCTTTTTGTATGGAAAAGGTGGTTAGCGACTTTCTGCTCTCCAGCACTACTATCTGGGTTCCCCGATACATGATGTTATTATTTATTCCATTAAGCATTGTTACTTATGCTACTGTTTTATTTATTGATCTAGATGATTGGGCCCCATCTCATTTTGCTGTGAGGCCCTGTGAATTCTACTTACGCCTTTGCCTAAGTCAGAGACCTCTTATCAGCATTATAGGCCCCTGGGCAAAGCAGTGGACCAGACCCTACCCAACCAGGACATCACACCACGCCATGCCTTTAAAGAGGTTTTGCCACGATCTAATTTCATACCTCCTGTATCCAGATCTTCAGCTCTTTGTGCTCAGAAGGGGGCGTGTGTGATTTGTATCATGTGACACAGCAGGATGACACCACCATGCCTTTCCTCTCTGTAGTCAAAGAAAGGTCTGTTTATGTAAAGCATTGTGATTAGCTGAAATGTTATGTTTTTGCTTCACAGCACAAGGGTCATAGGTTCAAATCCCTGCAGGAACCAAACCTGTGTTTTTTTTTTTTCTGTTTATCAATGTACAAACCTGATTGAGGTTTCTTTTTTTATTTATTTGCACTGTTTGACTAATTACTAAGGAGTACAGAGGATGGGAGTAGAATGACAGCACCTCGGGTTTAGACCACTCATTAGCTGAGTGATTGTAGAGGTGATGTATGGGTATGTGCAACAAGGACTGAGGAGCTCTCAGCCCTGGTCGTGTCCCCCGGAGATGAGCTGTAAACAATGGTTCACTAAAGGAGTAGCTAGAACAAAAACGGTGCAGAATTTTTAATAATAATGAATGGTGAAAATGTTTGTTTTATCATTTGCAAGCTTCTCACGTCAATTTAACTTCGTAGCAAAACCCCTTTAACCATGCTAAAACATTACACTACATCCAGCAAACTAGCAGCAAGACAGTTGTTGGATATAGTACAGCTGGGACCCTCAAACTGTAAAATATATAGAGGCCTTGAAAAGCACAGAGAGAAGTGAGACTGTTATATATACACACACATACACACCTGTATGATATCTCTAAACAATGTTTAAGCAATTACAAAACACCACCACTATACAAGTAACAAATATTATCACAATACCTCTGACCAACTGGGGCCCCTAAACTCATGGCCCCCTTGGGCAACTGCCTCTTGTGTCCAAGGGATTGGGCAGCCCTGCCCTTAGTCTATATTTTGGCAGTGTGGTCTGTCGGATTTTAGGCAGTGACAACTTAGAAATGTTATGGTTTGTTGCATCTTCGCTAGGAGAGTGGTGTTTTGCCACAGTGATAAACCTTGACATGATCGCTACGTATTAGTATAAACAGACAGAATATGTCCATTTACAAGATGAATAAAATACAGAGCAGCACCGCAAGGTAAGTTTCCAGCAAAAGTGTTTTATTATACTCACAATGTTTAAAATCAATACAGGCACATCAAGACCATACTGCACAAAGCACACCGGGTGTCTCACCAAATCCAAATTGTCGTAGTTTCGGCTGTATCTAGGGCATGTATTGATTTTAAGCATTTTACTTTATAGAACAGTACCACAAAATAAAATTTCCAGCTACTTTATTTAACTTCAAAATGGACATATTCTGGCTGTTGGAATAAAATCACACAGGACAGCTTTGTTGCAGATTTTACCTGCAGATTTACATACATAAAATCCATAGCAGATTACCATACCATTCATGTGGATGAGATTTGTCACATCTCATCTACATGCTGCAGATACTTTCTCTGCCGATCTTTAAGACCCACGGCATAGCAACTCTTCTGCACAATAAGTATAGATTTTTCCCATTTAACATAACGAAAATATAAGCAACTAATTGCTGCAGTTTTTTTTATGGATCCACTGGTGCTCATATTAGTATAAAGTTAAAGACAAATCTACAAAATCTGAATTATTTGCGGTTTTGTCTCTCGGCTTTCTCTGCAAGATCTTGGTTGGATTTTCTACAAATCAGATTGCAGTGACCTTACCTTTAGGGTACATTCAAATGACGGAATTCGCCGTTGAAAACGTCAGCGCAGAATTAGCATCAACTCCTAATTGACAATTCTGCGGTAGTAAGCAAGGCAGATCTTCTGCCTCTTATTCCCTGTAAGTGGTGGCACAGAAAACACCTCAAAGAATGGACGTATCACTTATCTTTCAACACTTACAAAAAGTATAGGAAATAAGCAAGTAAAATCAGTATCTTGAAAACGAAGATGTGGATTTTACATACAAATCGATTTACAAGTCTATTCACTGTCGTTTTTGACACTTTTTTTGAGGAACATTAAGCACAGAATCCACCACCAAACAGGCATCAAAAAACACCATGGGCCACATGTATAAACCTGATTAGGTTTAAAACTCACTTTTTTGCCCATAGGTTACTATGGGCAAAAGAGTGAGTTTTAGACCTAAACAGTTTCATACATGTGGCCCCATGTGAGCATATAGAGGGGAAACTGTTGAAAAAGCTAATCAGGTGTCCAGGATCCAGCCGAAACCACATGAAGAGAAACCAGAATTGTTATATGCCTATTATAGGGTGTTGAAGAACAGAGCTCTGCAGAGGATTATTTGCTATAGTATAGTAAATATTACTTGAGGAACACGGACTTCACTTGTACTTATACCTGCTCTTGATGAAGAAGTAAAAAGATGGCAGTGTCATTCACCAGATATTTCACTAGTTCTTTGGTAATGGACCATAGTAAAACTCATAGCTCCACAGTAAGGTTTAAAAAAACCAAAAGATCATGTATATCATCTAGTACAACATGCTTTCCAGCACTAATAATTTAGAGGAAGGCAACTGTCCGCTATATTTTTTGCCAATAATATATAGATTGTGTCCTTCAGCAGGTTGACCATGGCCACTAGAGCAAGGCAGTAGCTTCTAAAGAACCAGATGCCTCATTTTAGAGTAATGGAAAGATGATTTAAGATGTTAAATCTCACACATGGTGGCCACATAGTGATTGCCTTTTGTCTCACCCTTTGACTCATTTTTTTTTCAAACTAATGGCCAACCCCATTAATGTTTTTACATCACCCTAATTAAACGAGCCACACATTTGACTCTTTATTTTTGTCAAAAACAAGAATAATTGGTCACTGAATGGTCTAGATCACTATCTGCAACATCAAGCTTGATTAATATGCATGTGTCGCAAAGGAGCATTGCTGAACATGATTATAGCTGAAGAAACATAATTTTGCCTTTGTTGTTATCCATGTGTTCGAATGGACATCCTGTATATCAGGCCCATTGATATAAACCAACAAACTACATTCCTTCAAAAATATTACTTGGATATCTTTATTTACTTTGCAGATTCCCTATCAGAAGCTGATGTTTTGGGTGAAAGTCTTTGGAACTTGTCAAATAAAGCAAATCCAGATATGAAAGTTTGTAGTTTATTCTTTTTCAGGCCTACCAAGATTCCCAATAACAACCACCTCTATCTGTCATCCACATTCCTGATGCTCCATGCATTCAGGCCCTTATATGCACTTAACTGTATAAACATATACTACCCAGTTGGCTGGTTCATCCACTTTTATTTGTACATCCCTTATAGATGAAAGATGGCTTGGCTAATGAACAAGTTGAGCACTTAATACTTTTTGTCTCACCCCCTTATGAGCTAGGCCCTCAAACCACTTGTCTGATTTGTTAGTAATTTTGTTACTATGTAATGTTCAGTATTGTCTGTTCCTGTATCGTCTGTAATGTTGATATATAAAGATGTCCATGATTTCTGAGGAATACAAAAATAAACCTCATCTCCAGTTGTTATAGACAGGAAAGGGACCCTGTAAAAGGGTGGACAAAATGTTTTTGTCTATAATCAGACAACCCCTTTAAGTCACTTTACTTGGTGGACACAAGACAAAAAGACATGAATTACTTTAGCTAGTCTATCCTGACAACACCATGAACCATCTTGCCTAATGCTGGAACTTCAATTCAGTGGCGGAACTACCACCGTAGCAGCTGCTACAGGGCCCGTCGCCACAGGGGGCCTGACGCATCCTGCCTCAGAACGGGGGTGTGAGGGCAAATGCCCCCGATATCAAATACTGTGCGGCCTGACTAACTGTTTGCACGTCCTCTGAACCTGCAAACAGTTACAAGCCCTTTATCAGAGCAGAGCACTGGTATAGCACTTTGCTTCGCTTTTCGGCCTAATAGGTTCAAGGCCTATGGGTATGTTCACACTATGTATTGCGGCGCGTACAGTACGCGCCGCAATACATTGTGTGCTCGGGAGCTCGCGCTAATACGCGAGTACTCCCACAGCACTGGGGGGCTGGCAGCCCGCCGGCCCCATAGACATGCATTACTACCGGTGCGTATTTGCCGCACATTATTGATATGTTGCCTATCTCCCTGCGCGTACAATACGATCGTATTGTACAAGCGGGGAGAGGAGGCGTAATCCATAGTTCTCTATGAGAGCTATGGATTACCATAATTATGGGGTGCGTTTCCCCGCGTATTAAGCGCAGTACGCTGTGAAATATGCCCCAAAACAAGCCGTGTGAACATACCCTAATTGGGAGAGAGGCGAGTTCATAATTTTTAATCTTTTTTACTAATGAAGCCTGGTCTACCCATCTAGTTACCTGCAGACCACCTACAGCCTACCTACCTAGCTACCTAGGGTCTACATAAAGCCTATCTACCTACCTGCGGACAACCTACCTAACTGGAGCCTAACTACTGCCTACCTAGGACCAATCTATCCACCTCACTTGGATCTATCTTCATACATATGGACTACTTACCTATATATGGCCTAACTACTGCCTTTCTGCCTAACTAAGGCCAATCTACTACTTATGGCCTACCTGCCTGGGGCCTATCTATTGCCTACCTATCTGGGGCCTACCAACCTAACAGGGGTCTAACTAGCTACCTGGTAATATGATTCTGTGGGGTACAGGCTATAGCTGTAGCACAGTCTCCAGGGGGTAAGCCCTCTGTTTTTCTCCACCCCTCTAATACACTGTTCCTCTAAACTATGGCCTGTTCCCGCTCTCCCACCCATGGGAAATTTGTGCAGAGGAGGGAGACACTGAGGGATTTGCTGGAAAAGTGAAGATTCGAAGATATTTGTGTCAAAATCTGCAGGGAAGAGTGCTGACTGTGATTAATCATGGCGATCTGGACTGGATGAAGAAGAAAATGGAAAGTGAATGACTTGTCAGAGAAACATCACCTGTGGGTCACATGATGTAACTGCACTGTAATCACTCATGTCTGCAAAACCGGTGTATACTGGTATCTACCACTATATGGACACTGTATGGTGGTAATATACAGTTTATAGAGCCTGTGTACACTGGTATCTATCACTATATGGAGATAATTTACAATTTGGAGAGCCTGTGTACCTTGGTAACTAACACCATACAGTAATATTGGTCTTTATTTACTTCTCTTTACTCAGTAAAAATATAGGGGTATTACTCAGTCAATATGTGGTAGTAATTTGTGGTTGTGTTCCGGCAGTATAATCGGGTCCTTATGTAGTAGCATTGTTGGTAAAGTTGATCTTGGTATAGTGGGATTTGTTAGGTAGCAGTATGATGGTGATATGTATGGTGAGGTATTTATTCCTTGTATTATCTAGTAACTGCATGACTATTATTAAGAGGTCCCAGTAAACGTTCATGCTTGGACGAGGAGCTGGCAGGTGTGGGACATCCAAATGTTTTCTATGGAGCCCATGCTTATGCCCCTGGATCCATATGTCAAGATACCTAAATGGATACTAATTGTATCCATCCTAATAAAATCTGTATCCATACCAAAGCAAATACTACTCAACATGTCTATTTCTACTCCCATGATGCCTAGGTTTGCTAACATCAAGACTAATAACCCATATCATTTAAAGGGTTGTCCACCTCTCCTATTTTAATGTCTACTATGAAGTAAGGCTAAAAGAAAAGAAAATCCCCCACTATACTCACCTAGAACTGGCATTTGTTCCAGTAATACATCCGTCGGTCCTTTCCACCAGTCATCTGCTGTCTTCTTTCTTAGCCCGAATGGAATGTCACTGCTGCAGCTGGTCATTGGCTGCAATAGTCACATGACACTGCCGGTCATCACATTCGAAACACAAGCCTCCAAAGAGGTGACGCCGGGCAGCATCACATGACCATTGCAGTGGTGATATTTCACTTGGCCAAAACCAGAAGACAACAGAATACCGGGCAGATGCCGCGCTGTTTTCTTCCAGCCCCAGCTTCATATTGGATATTAAAAAAGGGAAGGTGAACAACACTACTGCCATTCTACTGTTGACAAATTGCAACAGAATCCAACAACTTTCTATGATTCACAATACCTAAAATGATGAACCTAATGACTAACATTTTCGTTATTTACATTGATGAGTTACCCTAAATGAAAGCTGAATATTCACAAATTATCTCCCAACATAGAGTTCAAAATAAACATTGATCAAAACGAATCATTTTCATTACATCTGTTGTTAAAAAACACAGTTTCTATGTCAGAGATTGAGCGGGAAATCAAAAAGCAACAAGTGCAAATTCTTAAACTACAAAACTTGTTTTCCAAGTTTCAAGCATCACCTGGCGATGATACCTAGACTGCAGAAGGCCAATCAAATCAAAAATTCCAGAAATGACTACTACCATAGCAAATAAAAAGCAACAGAACCAATATAAATATCAATATAACAGACCATATAAAAATAACAATTTATGGGTCATATGGTGTTCTACATTTGACAATCTTTGAATTTACAGAACTCATAATTCAGCAATTAACCATGTCAGTAACATATGTTCAGCAATAACGTTCGGCAATCTGGATCCATTACTTATCAGAAGATTCTTGGTATGTAAAATCCAATAAAGGACTGGAAAAAGCATCCCTTTAAATTTAGATGGTCTTCCGAGTAAAGTAGGTATCTTCCAAGGAGGATGTGTCAGGCATGTTACTATATTATGGTGCTGCCTTGTCTAGAGAGGAACCACCAATTAAACATTCCAGTATTATGAGTCATTGTTTGGACAGGGAGAAGATAATGAACCTTCTGCTACAGAATGTGACTCATAAATGAACATAAAAATAAACATCAATATTTAGCCTAGGAGGGTCTTCGCTCCTTTGGGGCTGACCTATATTTGTCTATGAATATTCGTACTCCTCTACTTTTAACGCCATGATACAAAACAGCATAGTATGGAGGAATGTGTTGACAGCTTCCAAATTTAAAGTAGAAATACAGCCCAATTGTTTGAAAATAGTCACGAAACTGAAACAGATGGTTGTGTGGATTGGGTTAAGTCTACCGTCTACTAGGCTGCATGGCAGAATGTCAACATGTTTCTATAGCAATGCATGTTGGGTAAGTTTCTTCAGCACCTGATATTAAACTGCTTCCTCTGGTGATAAATATTTGTTTTTGGGGACTTTATGGGCCACATGTATGAAACGGTTTTGGTCTAAAACTCACTTTTTTCCCCATAGAAACCTATGGGGAAAAAATTTAGTTTTAGACCTAAACCGTTTCATACATGTGGCCCTAAGAGTTCATGCAAAAGCACTGGTAGATTAGAGCAAGCAAGGTATGTGGTCTTCAAAAAGTTTTTGGGGACCATAAATAATTTTTAAGGTGTGTAGGAAGCTGACAAAGACTTAAAGGGCAGAATTCAGAATACATAAAATATATTAACATATACATTTTGGAAACACTCTATGGTTTATATACATAGAGAATCTCAGTCTATAATAGTCAATCACAAAATTACAATAAGTGCTACCAATAGATAATACTAGCACAATAAGACAAATACCCTGTGTAAGAAAGGCTCCCATAGTATCTGCTAATAAACTATTTAGATACAAGCATATATTATTAAAGACGTAAACGGTAATTTGGTTTATTATCACCATGGAACATGCCAAAAAATAAACCAAAAATCTAATTACTTCTTGTAATACATCAGCAACAAGGGTTATATGGAACATGGTTGAGCACTGATACATTGTACCAGGCCTTTATGTCAGGCTAATATTTTGTCTACTCAGTACTGAAACATTTCTTTTTACATCACATCTTTTCATTTCTAACAATAGAGTAAATTCCTGAGAAATTACGCCATGGAAGGTACAGAAAGAAGGCGAAGCTTGCTACAAAAAGCACAGGGATTTAGCACCACAAAGGCAGAATTTCCAAGGCATGTGATTAGTCAGGGGTTAATAGCCCTCCTCGACTTGGTATACATCCTTACTGAGCCAGAAATCTGTCAAGTGTCTTTTTGCATTCAAAGAGTTACAAAGGGTTAACTTCCCTGCAGATAAAAACCACACAAAACAACTGTGCAGATGATAAAAAAATGCTCATGTTTTCCAGTTGGGATATTTTGAATCCCTGTATACCAGGGAAAGCATTCAGAGACATTACACTACAGTATCCAATGAACCTGTTTCTGCAGGCGATGGTTAGTTAACTAAAGGCTGCTTGTGTTCTGCTGTGAAGCGGTGGGGGTAAGTCATCACAAAAGAACCCTGTACAAAAGGCCATCCTTTGCATCTCTTTTTATATCTCCATTTTCTCCAGCTGAGCTGCTGCTCCATTGAAAACAGAATTAACCCCCCCCTACAAAAAAAAAATGCACATAAAACGACAATTAAAAAATAAATTCACTAAAAACCCTGCAGAGTCTTCACCAGAAGGCCGGTCTCCAAATCTACACATCTCAATGGTCTAGACTGCAAGCAAATTTTTCTTAAAATTTGAATATTTTTTGCTGCAAAGGCCCTGCCAGACAAACGCTAAGGAGCATCCGAGCATTTCTACATCCAGCTATTACGCTGTGTATAATCTATGAAAAACATGGCTGGCTCAACGACAGATGTAGAACTACTAGACTAAGCTGCTCTGTGGTTCAACACAAAATGACTTGTGCTCTCTATTCCCTCCCCCCTCCTTCCCCAACAACTTATCGCTGTACAGAAACAGATAAAAAAATATATTAATACAGTAACCATTGTTTTGCAAGGCGGAAGAGAAGATCCTTGGATGCATACAGTAGTACAATACGCTCATTAAGTCATTCATTCACTCGTGCATCCATTCATTGTAAATAGGAAGGACAGAGAAATAAAGAACCAGGGTTTACCTTATGCAGCCAAACTTGATGCGTTTCGGAGCCTCCGGTTGTTCAGAAAATATCCAGCATTTTCAGATAATCCTTCCATAGGCTGTCGAATACTATCTCTATCTCTAACATGCAACTGAGCAAGCACTTACCAACAGCTGCCTCTATTATCAAGCCTACAGGCACAGTGAATTAGTCCCCCTGCCCATTTACACAGCTCAGTCAATGTGTGCTATTCACAATGTGGCTTGTTGAGAGAGAAGCTTGCAGCTCCTGTCCTCTGTCCCCTGGTGTGTGTGTGCATCCGCCCACCTCCACATGGTCTTAGGATAAACAAGGAAAAAATCACCCCGGCAAATCACATGATCCTGACACTCAACAGCACCCCCCTCCTTCTCCATTCACCACCCCTGACCAAAAAAAAAGTCCTAAGGGCCTTTACTTAAGACAGACCAGTTTGTTGAAGTGCAAGCAAAAATAAAAAAAGAGCACAGAGCAATAATTGTATTTGAAGCTTTTAAGTGGCTGCAAATTTATATGCAATTATATATGGCTGAAGTCATCAAATTTGCAAACAGTGATGGGGGAGATACAAAAATAATTAAAAAAAAAACCTATGTAAAATCTTATACAAGCATATGACAAATGTTAGGGTTAAGTAAATATAAAAGTAAAGCACCTCCTGCCCGACTGGAAAATTTGACACTGTAATAAAATAAAAGGCTTTTATGTGTTAATTTAGAATGAACAGCTGTCAATGAGACAAAATGGGCAGGTGAGGTGGGTGTAGAATTAAAGCCTTTTAGTTAACTCTTTCGATATAGGCATAGGGTGCAAGATGATACCGGACAAAAAGTTTTTTCGTGTAAGGCTATTTCTCCACTGCACACATTTTCAGTAATTTTTTCAGCGTTTTTCGATTTCTAAAACCACTGAAAAAATGACTGAAAACATTCCATAGACTTTAATAGTAAAAACGTAGTTTTGACAGAACGGTTTTTTGCTGCTGGTCGTTTTTGGTAACATGTTGTGAAAAACTACAGAGCTGGGCAGAAAATTTACTATTGTTAACTGTCGGACGGATTTTGCCGCACTTTTTGGACGGTTCTGCTGAAAAACTGCCCAGGTGTTTAAACAAGCTGTATGAATTTTGCATACATTAAAAACTGCCCAAAACTAATCCAAAAAACACGCCAAAAAACTGAAAACCACCGAAAAAAAAACTTGTTGGAAACACAGCTGCTTTGGACAAAAAACTTTTTTCAAAGCAGCTTTTAGGTTTTGATTTTCTACAACTTTTTTGTCTTATGCTGTGTTAACCTAGCCTAACTGTCCAGACTAATTATTATGGGCAATGTCATACATTTCCACTAGTATCCATAAATTCATTCAATAAATTTAGCACATCATTGAGAGGTTAGTCTTGAAACCATAAATTAAAATAACTATAAGTACCTATTACTAAAACATCTTCTCATTAACTTCTATATTAAGATATACAGTCATGCGTGTGTCAAGACAAAGCCATGGAAGTTTAAGTTATCCTACATGATACCATAGGCCAAAAAATCCAACTTGGAAAATAATTTCTAAACACGGACTAATGGGCCCCAGAGACCAGCATCAGACAACAGACAATCAGTTCCAATAATTGTGGGTGCTTTACCCAAATACAAGGAGCGCCTACAAAATTGATACATATGAATAACAATTACATTGGGGGTTTCAGAGCTACTATACATTTTCATTTTATTGACACCTAAAGCAAAGACATAGTTTGACACAATCAGTGCTATTATCATGAGACACCAATGCCATGACATTTATGCTGTTGTACCATGTTGTGGATGTAAACTCTGCACTACCTTTATATACCATTGACCCAAAGCTGGCCATAAACATGGTTTATTGACAGAAGATCCTGTCAATTTTAGCCTCTTCCGTGTAGGACGACAACCAAATTGTCTTTGGAACAGAAGTGTAGCTATAATTCATAGGGCCCCAAAGCAAAATGAGATGGGGCCCCACCATCTAATGACAATAGACTAAAACTATGTGAATAGTGGCCTATAAATTGGAAGTTGCATTTTACTTTCTCTTTTTAGGTCTAAACTACATGAATATCAGATAGAAACTTAAGCTTACCTAGACATCAACAAGCCTTTGGGATAAACTGACACCTTTGTGTTTTGGAGCATCAGTGTGAACATATACAAAACACATACGCATTGTAAATGAGCTTTTCACACATAATACTGGACTTTGTTCCCTTAAGAAAACAAAGAAATTGTGCGTATTGTCAAAAAAGGCATGAAAACCAAACCAAATTGTATAAACATGCTTCAAATAACACAAATACATGCAAATAGCGTAAATACACAATTGTTCCCTAAAAGAAATAGACTATTGAATGAATCAAGAAGTAGAATGCAGTATGAAAAAATCTTTGTGTAGCTGGGTATATGTAGCAATATAGCATAGTTTTGTGTTTGTTTTACATGGACAAGAGAACTTCTGCTTCTTTGAATATACTATTTCTTAATCAGAGGGACTACTGATCTACTTCTTCAATTTACGTTAATATATGTTACATTTATATTATGCTATTCTATGAAAGGGGCCGTTTACATGGCACAGGACAAATACCAGTTGGAAATCCAGACCAGTATATTTGCTCTGTTTACGGGCCGTGTACACAGAATCCAAGGGGACGACTTTTGTCCGCGGTTTGAGGATCAAGCCCTCCCCCTTCGTGCCGACATGTTCATGTTCCGCCCAAAAACCAGGCGGAAGAATGAACATGTTCTATGTTTTTCGGACCACCGGCGGTTTAAAAAACCGTCCAGCAGAAAATCCATGCAGTGGAGACTGCTGCACGGATTATCCATTGAAGTCTGTGTAAAAGGTTGACTGCGTGCAAAATTGACCCAAACAGGGAAAAAAAAGGACGGCACTTGTTATCTTCCAATCACAGATAAAATGTTCCTTTATTTTTTCACCATGTAAAAAAAAAAAAAAGACAGCCTATAGCGGGCATTCGGAAAATACAAAAATACAGATGAAAAAAAAAAAAACACGCTTACGCGTTTCGAGTCAAACGACCCTTAGTCATAGCATGCTATGACTAAGGGTCGTTTGACTCGAAACGCGTAAGCGTGTGGTGGGTTTTTTAAACCTGTAGTTTTGTATTTGCCGAATGCCCACTATAGGTTGTCTTTTTTATGACTAGGCTATGACTAAGGGTCGTTTGACACGAAACGCGTAAGCATGTGGTGGGTTTTTTAAACCTGTAGTTTTGTATTTGCCGAATGCCCGCTATAGGCTGTCTTTTTTTATATGGTGAAAAAATAAAGGAACATTTTATCCGTGATTGGAGGATAACCAGTGCCATCCTTTTTTCCCTTTTTGGGTCAATTTTGCACGCAGCATACGTTTATCTTGCTTGGCCAGCGAGTGGAGGACTGGCATTCATGATGATGCGCTAACAATATATACTTGGTGGTGAGTACCTCTTGTTTTTTGCTAAAAGGTCGACTCCCGTTTTAAAGACGGCTTTCAAAACCGAAAACGGTCTGTAAAACCGGGTTAGAACCCGGATCATGGGTACATGCCCTAAATATATCCATTGCTTTTCAGGAACTCAATGGGGCTTATGAGCTGTGATACTCATTACACTGGCTGCAGGTAAGGACTATTCAACATCATCTGACAACTCATTGGAGGGGACTACTAGGGGAGTGGGTCTAAAAGGTGCTTGAGCTGCTGCATCACATCACAATGTTGAAGGGAGGAGATGTGTCAGAGTGGATACAGGGCTATGTTCTTGGCACCAATTCGAAGTGTCTTTTTCACCTGCATACGGTAACTGCTTTTAGTCTCTACTCACTAGTAGGCAGAAGTTTCTCTGCTTTGCAGAGGACAAGTAAGATTGACAAATGGGCAGCAAGGTCTTAAGAGGGATGTTAGGCCTGCAAATCATTTAATTTACCATCCAAGGTCCAGTGGCATGAAGTATATGTTCAAGAGGTTGCCAAGTGAGGTCTAAGGTGGACCACATGTGAGAAAGGTGAGCAGACTGGTTGGTTGGGGTGTCTTTGTGTCCAAGACCCTTCACTCTAAAGGTAGATGGCTCACAAACCTGGGTGCAGGCTATTGTCAAGGTAGAAATGGATGTGCATGTTATTAGTCTGTTAAAGGGGTTGTCTCACCACAAGGATTGATTTTTATGTTAAAGATCTTGCAAAAGCAAGTAACTTTGCAATATGTGTCCATTAACAGTGTCCTATCTATTCCTAGATATCCCCTCTTGTACGGGCTGCGTCAGCTCCTCAGGTCACTATAGCTACAGACCCGTTTGATCTCTCCTGATAGGCTGCCAGCACTGGTTGCTATAGCTACAGACCTTGCTTCTACTGCAGCCTAGTGGAAGCCAGTAAACATGCCCCTGAATTCAAAATGAAATCAAGAAAACAGGATGGGGTGAGATGATTCAATGTAGTGAGACAACCCCTTTAAGCGGTCAGTTCAGTGGAGTGTCAGGTTGAAGGATGCCGAGGCTGATTTGCTAGCCTAAACCTGATAAGGATCTGGGCCACACTTGTCCCAAATCTGGTAAGGATGGGCACTAGGGCCTAAATAGATGCAGGTGGATTATTGGGTGTAGAGGTGAGCATCCTGATAATTTGTGGTTTGACTCATGTAATGGGTCAAGAAGAGATAGTAGAGGAGAGAATTGTGCATGGGAGTAGTGTCTAGTCTGTGTTTGTGGCCTTTTTTGCCCTTAAAAGTAGAAAATAGGGAAGAATTTCAGCTTGTCTTATAAAAAAAAAAATAGCTTCTCAATTTTATTTTGGATTTTTTATGAGCTGGAATTATGAGTTTGAATTTAACACTGTAACCATGCTCAACAACTTTATCACTACAGGTGAGCTGGGACTTGGTTTGCTTGACTCCTGAAAAGTATTAGTAGCTTTTCAGTACAATTACAGTTTGCTTGCGTTATAGAAAGTTCCACCTTGTACAAGTTTTAGTGCCACCTGGTATGCAGCAACCATCAAGCTCTTTATCCTTTGTATAGACTGAAGTTGTCAAAATAACTGCACCAGTATTGCAAAACAAAGAATTTGCTGTTCTCTACATCTCTAAATACCTGGGAATTACCTTACACACAATTTGCATACTTCTACCCACAATTTCTAGGATGATATATGCTCATCAGACATAGCAAGCACTTTTGGAAACACTTGATTTTGCCTAAGTCGTCTTGACATTTGTTTGGCAAATATATATGCAAGTAACACAAAAACAAGCACTTTCAACCAGCAGCTTTTCTCCAGATACCACCAATAAACAAGAAGGCTGGTCTCAGCTGAACATGCACGTTTATTTGAAAGGTGAGTGGGGAATAAGCTGCTGACAGACATCTCTAGCTGCAGCTAATTTACTACGGGAGCTAGTGTAGGACTGGGCTGCCTAGGGCCCACCAGTGGAATTCCATTCTAAGGCAATGTTCACACGGCTTATTTGGGTGCGGATTGGAGCCGTACTGCGCGCCGTATTTGCGCTGCAATACGGCTCCAATCCGTCCCAGTAACTACGGTAATCCACAGTTCTCATAGAGACCTATGGATTCCGTCTCTCCTACCCGCTTGGCGAACCCGCCGAGCGGGGAGAAAGTGACAGGTGAATTATTTACGGCGCGTACGCGCTGTAGATAATGACAGTCTATGGGGCCGGCGAGCTGCACGGCTGCCGGCGTAATTGCGGGGCGAAATCCGTCCCCGCAATTACGCTGGCTATAAGCCGTGTGAACGGGTAAGGGCCCACCAGTGGAATTCCATTCTAAGGGCCCACCTGTGGAGTTTATTCTGGGGGTTCACCTTACAGCAACTGTAAATGCATTTTATAATCTGCCTCTTAACTTTTTGCCTCTTTCAGTCTGCTTTTCTGCCTCTCCCAAGGATGTATATGCAGCATAAAAAAAAACCTCCAGGTCTGCCATGCTCTGGGGGCCCACTGGGGGTTTCCCCTGTTCCCCTTTGAGCCAGTACGAGCCGGATGGGAGCAAAGAACTAAGCAAATTAAAAGCCAACATGTTCAATCGTTCTTTCCCCTGAAATCTGCCATAAAGGGGCATTTGGAAAAACCTCATGCACATTAGATTGTTGATTAGATCCAACTGAAATTGTTGGAATGAAATCATATCTGTATGGTCAACTTCAGAATAATGCCACTCATTCCCAGGTACGAGGCAACCACAATAGATCTGTGTATGTATAGCAACCTGTACAGACACACAGAAAAATGCAACTGATTGACTACACAAAGATTTTATATCTTGCATTTATATTAAAAAGTGGTTAAAGATGAGAAGTCAATAAAGGGGTATTCCCATCTTAGACATTCACGACATATCAACAGAATGTGCCATAACTAGTGGCACTCCCATCTATTGGACTCACACCTATCTTGAGAATGGGCTGCTAAATTTCTTTGTGTAGATTGGAGAGGCGGCCATGAATGAATGAATGAATGAATACAGCTGAACACATTCTGGGCCACCACTCTGTTCTGTATGGAAAAGTTTGGTGACCACTCTCAGGACAGGTGCAGGTCTCAGAGGTTAACAGCTTGCACCTCTGAGACATTTATGGTATATATTAATATGCCATAAATGTCTGAGATGGGAAAACCCTTCCAACGTACAAACTGATTGCTTGACCACACATATGTACAGCAATCTGCTGGTTTGCTACTCATGAACTCCAGCTTCAAAGAGAGCAATCAGAAGAGAAAAAATATATATACATGCAATGGTGCACATAAACCCCTTGGCACTTTGAACCATTCATGGCCTGGCACACAAAGCCCTGATACTAGACAATGTGGGGCATATCCAAGATCTTCATGTTAAGATGCACCAGGACATTGTGTGATGTTTCACATACAAACTCTTGGCGCTGGCTAGCATCAGGACCTGTGTTTAGGGCCCTAAAGACATAAAAAACTGGTAAGAAAGAAAGGGTAAAGGGGTTTTGACACAAAGTAAAATTGATGTGAGAAGCTTCCAAATTAAATAACAAACTTTTTCACCATTCATCATTATTAAAAATTATGGCTCCTTTAGTAATCCACTGTTTACAGCTCTTCTCCAGGGGATACGACCAGTGCTGAGAGTTCCTCAGTCCTGGTCGCACATGCTCAGACATCACCTCTCCTCTCAGGCAGCTACTGAGTGTTCAAACTCCAGGTGCTGTCATTGTACTCCGCTCCTCTGTAATCCTTAGTAATTAGTCAAACAGTGCAAATAAATAAAAAAAGAAACCTCAGTGAGCTATTGTGCATTGATAAGGAGAAAAAAAAAATCCACAGGCTTGGTTCCTGCAGGGATTTGAACCTAGGACTCCTATGCTGTGAGGCAAAAACTATACCTCTGAGCTATATTGTAGCTACTCACAGCATAGATAAACAGACCTTCTTTTACTAGAGAGGAAAAGGCATGGTAACATCATCCTGCTGGGTCACAGAAAATCAATTCAAACAAATCACACACACCACCTTCTGAGCACATAGAGCTGAAGAGCTAGATACAGGAGGTATGAACTCAGATTGTGGCAAAAACCCTTTAAGAAATGCTAGGCTGTTTTTAGTTTTAATTAGGGGTCTGTTTTGAGAATCTCCTCTGGGGTTTTATTTAGGCCGAGATTGAATATTGTCCCAGCAGGACTGGCGATTTATCAAGTCATGCAAAAGTTTGCGTTTTTTTTATTTTATTTTGTATTGAGATGTCGATGGCAAGTGTGCCCTCATCTCAACTTGCAAACAGAGGAGGAGCCGCTCAAAAGTTTGGTATTTGGCTGGGCACTTAGTTATGCATCATGAGATCACTGCTAGATTTGCTAAATATAAAAGCAACGCTACATACAAAACTGCCATGCTGTTTTATGCCCAAGGCTATGTCTACACAGCACTGGATTTTGGTTGGTTTTTCATTGGATTAAGTATTTTGAATCTACCGAAAATCTAACTGTACAAAAGCACTGTGTAACGCTCATAGAAAATCCATGCTGTAGTCATACACAGTACAGATTTTTTTTTGAGGATTTCTACAACCTAAATCCGTCCGGTGGAATATAGAATGTACTGGGCCTCCAGGAATGCAAAATACAACCGCAGTTTTTGTGCAAAAAACGCTGAAAAAAACAGTGGTGCAGTCCAGCAATGTGAAAATGCCGTAGGATTTTGGGTGGCATTTTCAAATTGTTGTGTAGACCTAGCAAGGGCAGGACACAAAGATTTTCTCTTTTAGGTCCACGTATCATGTTCTTTTTACCCTCAACACTCTGAATTTGGCATAACATAGTAAATCAGTTACCCTGAGTGTTCAATTTAAAGGGTTTATCACTACATTCATTCATCTTACCTCATCCTGTTTTCTTTGGGTTTCATTTTGAATTCAGGGGCGTTGTTTACTGGCTTCTACAAAGGGTGCCATAGAAGCCAGGTCTGTAGCTATACCACCCTGCGCCCGCCTATCAGGAGAGATCCCAAAAAGTTTTTGTTGCTATAGCGACCTGAGGAGGGTGATGCAGCCCATACAAGAGGGGATATCTCATTATAGGTAGGGACCCCAGTTAATGGACATATATTGCAAAGTGACTTGTTTTTGCCGATCTTTAACATAAAAAGCAAATCCTTGTAGTGAGACAACCCCTTTAAGGAACATATGGCAGAACATCTGTACAAAATTTCTCTAACTTTCTTTATACCCGTACTTTGGTTTTATTTTGCCCAGCCTTTTCATTCCTCAATTTCGCTGTTTTAATATTTCATGTCTACTGATATCGTCACAAAGTCATTTTCGTTGTAAAATAAAGGGTTTACGATTTGACAGCTTGACATATTTAACAAAATTATTTCATCCCTGGGGAACCACAAATTCACTTTTCTTCTAAACTACAGCAACTTTCAAGCTGTATAAAGCGAAATAATTCCCCATAAGACCAGGTGATGAAGCTCAGGTAAACGGCAAAAAAGGGAAACAATTTTTATGTTTACTGTCAAATTTCATAAACTGGGTTTTAAAGCAAACTGTATATCGAACATGTTATTGATCCATGGTAACATGTTTAAGCGGGAGGGCCGAGCAGACTGATTGATTTTTCTGGGGGAAAAAGAATCAGCAGAATCTTATTTTATTAATATTTTAAAAAAGCTGGAAAGTTAGTAATTAGAAATTATTTTGTGGGGAAAGATTCAGTAAACTTAATATATTTTTTTTAAACCCACTTCTTCGGGGAAAAGGAGTCCAAGGGGGGGGTATCAGTGACTAAACTTTCTTGTATGAGTGGCATACAAAAAACTGAAAAACAAGGGAAAGACCACCCCTTGACCTTTAACCAAATTAGCAAAAATTTAAATAAATAAAATTTTACTAAATCTTTCCCATAAACTAAATGAATTTGCTCAGCTTTCCAGCTTATAACATTCTACATTAGAAAGATAGCACGTTCATGTGACAACCCCAATTTAAGGTTTTTACACATTAAAGAAAGAGAAAACATTACCTCACTATTCAACACCCCTTTATCCTTTATGTATAAATTCCATTGGCGGCCCCCAACTTATTTTTTCAATTAAAACGTAGAGAAACCCAAAATGAATTCTTAAAAGGTTTTCCATTCTTAAAAGTATCAACATTAAAAAGGCAAGTAAAGTGCGACATCGGGGCCTGGGAGTGCCCTCTTACGAAATTCCGGGTCATAAAGCACCCTTGTTCACAGCATGCTGTGAATAAAATCCTTTACACCTAAAAACGCTAAGCGACTCACATTTTGCCACTTACTTCACTTTTTAACGTTGATACCATAAAGGTGGAAACTTTTCCAAAAATAAAATTTAATTTCTTACATTTATTAACCCTTTAAAGGGTTTTGGGAAATCTTGGCCAGTTCCCCATCCCCATTTTCGCTGTTCCTCTGTATAAGCTAGTCTTCCACAGGTTCTCATCAACTCCAATTTTATCAGACTAAGGCTGAGTTCACATGGCATATGGCAGCACATACCTGTGTGCGACTGCAATACACCAGCTGTTGAAAGTACGACCTTAATCAGGACTACAGTTGCACCGTTCTTTCCAATGACTTAAGCAACCAAGTATCAAAAGTCATTTTAGCAAGTAGAAGAGTCTACACAAGCTAAGAAAATAAGTATGTATATCGACTAAAATATTTCTCTTAGCTGTTCCATGCTTCTGGCTTCATGTTAAATGGGTATTCATATATTATTCTTAGCTGAAAGAAATTAAATTATTGTATGTTGATGGGAACATTGTAACTAACATGCTTGATTTCACCTTCTAATTGTCTCTTGTGATTAACACCTGGCTAACAGTGGCAAGGAGTGTTAAAACGCCACTATGTGTAACTATACTGTTTATAGTAATAACTTAAGTGGGAAAACAGAATTAATATAATAGGTTATAGGCCATATCACAGAGGTCTGTAAAATCATGTTCCAAGTTTTACCTTTTAAATGAAGACACAAGCAAAGGCACCTATAGATAAAAAGCAAATTCTCTAGCATTAGCTTTTTAGTAATTGAAGTGGTATAGTAGGCTTAGTGGTCTCAAATTAAGCAGACTACAAAAGTTTGGTGGTTGCTAAATGCCAGGTGGCACTGTAGCTTGACAACAGTACAACGTTCTAGAACAAAGTTTGCAAACAGCAACTACATCACCAGAAACTTAAATCCCTACTAATTGACCTTGGAAAAAACAATATTTATATCTTGATTGCCTCAGCATAGTAGTGGTCACTACTCAATACAGGTGTACCCTCTGTCTACCCTCTTCTACTCCTTGTTTTCTTCATGTGCCAATTCAGCTTGACCCACACTTTCGTGGGACAACTCAACTGGTACACCTAGGTTTTAGGAGCAGTCAGCTTGTTAGGTGTGGTGATGGGTGTTTAATTTAGGTTACAGTGCCCATTTCTACAAGGCCTGTGCTGTGTTCCCAACAACCAGGCCTGATACTTCCAGAACAGACCCTCTTACAGGTTAATAATGCTTTCAGCCTCATCTGCCTCTCTGAGCACTTCTGAGGCGAAGTCTATATCGCCTTACTCAAAAGGCAGCCTAAATAACTGGTCAGTTCATTATCTGCTACAAAAATTTACTCCACTCCAATTGCTTGACGTACACCTAATTACGCTTCTAATGAGAATATAGACACAACACGGCACCTTCACCTCAGGACCTCCTTGTGCACCGATATCAGCAGACAGACCCTAGTCTATCGGTAAGCCAACTAAAAGCTAAAGGCTTCCTCTTCCCCACAATTCCGTTATCCATGCACACACTCCATTGGCAGCAAAAAACACAGCCCAATATCTATTCTCACAGATCTGCCCTCCAGTTATGTGACACAGCATATTAGCCTCACAACAAATGCCCCCCTACTAGTGTAAGGCAGTCATCTCACAACTAGAGGACCAATTATCCTCATCCTCGCTGTTAGACATTCTGGTGGAGCTGAGCCTTTAGACACCACTGATCTGTGAACTATCAGCCCCACAAAGTTCCTGCAATAGTAATGGGTTACCTATCATAACTTAAATACATAAAAGTTTTTAAATAAAGTCACAAAAAGGAGCAGTCTCTAATAAAAAGGAACCCTTTTTGAAGAAGTGTATAATCCTTTTCCCGTAATGGAAAAAATAGAATAACATTTTTAAAACCCCTTTTTTCAGATTTTTTTGCCATATTCATGAAATCAAAGAATAATGAAGAACACCTTAAACAAAAACAAAAAAATTTAAAATTGAACAATGCAAAAAAAAAAAATTTACGGATTTAGCACAACAATTAAAAAAAAAAAAAAATTTTTAAATAAAAAAAACATTCCCCCAAAAAAATTTGGGGGGGGGGGGGGGGGAAAAAATATTAGAAAAAATTTGGGTTTTTTATCCATAGAAAAAAGTTTTAAAACATCAAAAAAAAATTTTTTTTTAAAAATTAATTGAAAAATCGGTTAAAAAAAAAATTTTTTTTAAAAAAAGGTAAAATTTAAAATTAAAAATAATTTGAAAAATGCCCCATTTTAACAACTTTCAAATTTTTAAATTTTTTGAACCCCAAAAGACTATTTTACCCCCCCAACAAGAAAATTTTTGCCCCCGGGGGAATTTTTAAAAGGGGAATTTTAAAAAAAAATTTTTAAATTTTTTTAAAAATTTTCAAAAAAAAAGGAAAAAAAAAACCCAACCCCAAAAACCTTTTTAAAAAGTTTTCACAAAAACCCTTTTTAAAAAAGTTTTCCCCCCCAACCTTTTAACCACTACAAACCCCAGGGTATAAACCCCTTTTAATTTTTGTCCCCCCCCCAAAAATCTAAAAGGGGAACATATTTCTCCCCCCCCAAACCCCCCCCCAAAATTGCCTTAAACCTGGGGGCGCCCACTCCCAAAATCACGCCCCATAAAATCAACAATTCCAGCCCGGGGGAAAGTCACCCTAAACCCCTTTTTGGTTTTATTTTTGGGGTTTTTTTTTTCCCCCAAAAACTTTTCCCCTTTTTATTTCCCCTTTAGGGGGCCGCAAAGACCCAAACAGTTGAAAAAACTACCAAAAAACAAAAATTATCCCCAATTTTTTTCCCCCCCTTTTTTTTTTTTTGTTTGGGGAAAAATTTAAAAAAAAATTAATTTTTTTTTTAAATTTTTTTAAACCAATTTTTGGGGGAAAAAAACCAAAATAAATTTTAAAAAATTTTTAAAAATTTGAAACCCCCTTTTACTGTGGGAAAAAAATAATCCCTTTTTTTTATTTTGCACCAAAACCACCCAAAACCCCCAAATTTTTTTAAAAACCCCACCCCAAAACAGGGGCCCTTTTAAAAACCGAAAAAATTGTAAAAGGGGTCATCAATGACTGATTGTACCCCTGCCAGTTATCTGAATGAAGAGGTTTTGGTGCCCTGGTGAGCACTTTCTTCCCATGGTGAGCATGTCTTGACAACAGGCTTAATACAATGTTTCCCCCTGGTGAGATCATCAGCAATGAGCTGAAATCTGTAGAAAAAGTGAGCAGTATGGGCCACATGTATGAAGCCAGTTCTAAATAGTTTTAAAGCAGTGCAGAATGCGCCTGAATTTATGAACCTGTTCTACTGTGGGTCATAGATTTGGCGCTTTATAATTCCACTACAACTCAGGCTCAGGTAAACCACTGTTCCAGTAGTAATGTGCCCAGTTTTGCCGTCCTCCCATCATAAATGTGTAGAATCATACGGTTGTGCTGCAACGCGCCCCCAGAACACACCCATAACTTAGGCCCGTTACAAAGTGCCGTGGGCGCCCGACAATGCACCTAATTTTGGAGTGCACATGCTCATACATCTAGAGAACAGGGCTGTGCCAGCTTTTGGGCTGAAAGTACACCAGAATACATGTCCCATTAGGGCTTTGTCACTTTTTTGGTGTATTTTGTGCCAAAAAACTGTTGACGCCCTATTCTCTAGGCACATTATACGGCGGGCACGACATTTGAATGCACCTAAAGCAGGTGCATCAAATATGCTAGCAATTACATACTATGCTCCTACATTATGCTATGTGCCTAGATAGGCACATCAATTTTACTATGCGAGGTATATCAGATGCCAGATTTTTGAAAGGTTAAATAATTCAGGCACACTATACACTGATTTAATGCGCCTTAAAACTGGTGTGATGGCGTCTCTTTTCTCACGTCGCCCTAAGGGCAACATTTCCCAACATGCCAATGCCAGTTTTTTGGTCTATTTTGCACCAAAACCACTTATGACGCCATAATCTTGTTGTAAATGAACTGTCGTACACCAAAACTAGGCGCATTATATGTCAGGCATGACACTTTGTAATGCGCCTAAACATGGTGCGCTGTGCGCTCCCATCATGCAATGCACCTATTGAGGGGCATTACATAGGTTATGCGCCTCCGTCGGGCAATGCACTGCGATTGGCGCATTACATATGCTACCAATGATATGCTATGCGCCGCGAGTTGTGCAATGCGCCTTTTGTGATGCGATGCGCCTTTTTAGGTGCATTGAGGTATACCTGACACCAGTTTTAGAAAGTATTGGACTTTCTGGCGCACTTTACACCGATTTAATGCACCTAAAACTGGCATGGATACGCCACTAAGTGTTTAATTTCCTTGCAGCACCACAGGTGAAATAAAGTATTGCACAGTACACATTTATATGTGAGGTTTGTATAATACAAGACAGGACAGGGGTTCTACACTCTTACCAAGAGAGAAGGTTCCTAAACAGAGGACACCCTCCACCCATAATATCTCAGAATTTTCTGATAGAGTGTATGGAAATGGGTCTTCAAAACAGATGAAGGTTCCTAAACAGAGGACACCCTCCACCCATAATATCTCAGAATTTTCTGATAGAGTGTATGGAAATGGGTCTTCAAAACAGATGAAGGGGTCTGAAAACTAAACCCAAACTTTGAAACATACAACATTTTATCTCAATTAGCTGCATAAGTTTCTTCCCATTAACAAAGTCATTAATTTATGAAAAAATATTCACACTGCAGCTGTCTATAAAATCGCTAATTTCTTGTAAACTAGCAGGTCACACAGAACCAATACAAAGTACAGTGATGCAGTAGACATTTAATGATGATTGCTCTACAAGACAGACTTCAAAAGCTTTATTTTCTACACTGATTTTCATTAGCCTCACTTATTTGTACACTCAGGGCCACAAGTATGAAAACGGTCTAGGTCTTTGTTGCCCATAGCAACCAATCAGAGCTCCCCTTTCATTTCAGATAGTGCACTGAAAAAATGAAAGACGATCGCTGATTGGTTGCTATGGGCAACAAAGAAAGTCTTAGACCTAGACAGATTTCATACATGTCCCCCTAAGTTACTGTAATAGAACGTTTTCTTTTCTGTGATATTTCACTAAAGCCATATGTTCAAAAGAAAAGAAAAAAGTAAGTAATTACACGACTTTTGATGTAAGTCTATTATGCTCCAAGATACAGCAGCATGTAGCGGATATAAGTTCAATGGGAAACTTTCATTTAAAAGTACAGTCATTAAATATGATTTACACAACCTGCTTCTTGTGCAATTAAGATAAACAATTCTTTCCCTTATTTTGCCAATTCAATTTCTAGCGTTGGAATGTGCCAAGTTTAGAGTGTGGGCAACAGAAGCTGTTGGTGTATGCCCAGAACAGGCCCAGCATGGCCAGTGATTATACATGCCATTCTCCAACGTGCAGACAACATGCTTTAACACTTCTGCCGGACAGGGCAGTGGGTGTTAAAGAGCAAGTAATTCATTATGCTTTTGCAGAGGAAACAAACCTCAAGAATTCCTCAATCCTATCTAAGGTGTAAAAGATCGGAGAGACTTATATGGTAAATCCATCTTCACAAACCTTTTAATCTCGAAACATCATAACCTTAAGTTCTCTCATGGTAACAGACAACAAACAAACCATGTTTCGTCAGATATTGCAGTCATATCCCTTTGCATCCGTTCCTTATTTCAACCTAACATACATTTAATGAGGCATGAAGGTGCCCGATTTTAGAATTGGCCATCTTTCTCCAGATAATTGCTATTGGGTGGCACTTTCTGTGTTCAAAAATGAACTGGGTATTTCCACCTCCTAACTTCATTGTTGTTGACTGTAGAGAACAGAAAGAGATGGCTTGAACATCACTCTTCATTCATTTCTATATGGGCGTTCCCAGTATAGCCAAGCACGTTATTTTGGTGTTCCAAATTCCCATTGGAGAGAAAACAGAGGTGAGCAAACA
This sequence comes from Phyllomedusa bahiana, assembly GCA_025379985.1. Lineage (NCBI taxonomy): Eukaryota > Metazoa > Chordata > Amphibia > Anura > Hylidae > Phyllomedusa > Phyllomedusa bahiana. The sequence goes on along the minus strand of JAODAL010002702.1, from coordinate 137,450 downwards.
TGGCCATCTCTCTGTTCAATGTGGCCAATCACAACCAGGAAGCTAAAGGGGCTGTCTCACTACATTGATTCATCTCACCTCAGTCCTGTTTTCTTGGTTTCATTTTGAATTCGTGGGGGTGTTTACTGGCTTCTACTAGGCTGCAGTAGAAGCCTGGTCTGTAGCTATAGCAACCAGTGTTGGCAGCCTATCAGGAGCGACTGAACAGGTCTGGAGCTACAGCAATCTGAGATGCTGATGCAGCCCATACAAGAGGAGATATCTCAGAATAGGTAGGACACGGTTAATGGACATATATTGCAAAGTGACTTGTTTTTGCAAGATCTTTAACATAAAAAACCCATCCTGTCCCTCCCCGCACTTCCTCTAATCTACTCGCAGCCCTTGACCCGACCACAGAGGAAGAAGTGTCCAGGCTTCTCCTGTCTGCTCGTCCCACCACCTGCTCTACTGACCCCATTCCATCCCACCTCGTCCAGTCTATTTCTCCAGCTGAGCTCTCTCAACTAACAGCTATCTGTAACCTCTCTCTCTCCACTGGGATCTTTCCATCTTCCTTCAAACACGCCATCATAACCCCTTTACTAAAAAAGCCCTCTCTGGACCTGTCCTGTGCTGATAACTACCGACCAGTCTCTAACCTGCCCTTCATCTCTAAACTCCTGGAACGCTTGGTCTACTCTCGCCTAATCCGCTATTTCTCTGCTAACTCTACTTTGACCCGCTGCAATCAGGTTTCCGCACCCTACACTCCACGGAAACTGCCTTAGTTAAAGTCTCAAATGACCTCCTAACAGCAAAATCTCAGGGTAACTACTCATTATTGCTTCTCTTAGATCTCTCTGCAGCATTTGACACTGTGGATCACCAACTTCTCCTCAGCATGCTCAGCACCATTTGCCTCCAGGACACCGCTCTTGCTTGGTTCTCGTCCTACCTCTCTGACCGCTCCTTCAGTGTCTCGTTTTCTGGTTCGACCTCCTCTCCTCTTCCTCTTGCTGTTGGAGTTCCTCAGGGATCAGTTCTAGGTCCTCTCCTCTTTTCATTGTACACAGCCCCATTGGACAAACCATCAGTAATTTGCTTCCAGTAAACCCTCTCTATGCGATGACACCCAATTATACACCTCCTCCCTGACATCACTCCACCTTGCTACAAAACACCAGTGACTGTCTGTCCGCTGTCTCTGACACATGTCCTCTTCCATCTGAAAAATAAACCTCACTAAGACTGAACTTCTTATCTTTCCGCCATCTACTAACACAACCCCCTCCCCCCACCTGCTATTTTTGTTCTGTATGTGGTACCACCATTTCTCCTAGGCAGCAGGCCCGCTGTCTAGGGTTTTATTTGATTCTGATCGACCTTCTCACCATATATCCAATCCCTTGCCCGCTCCTGTCACCTGCACCTCAAGAATATCTCCAAAATCCGTCCATTTCTCACTGTGGAAACGACTCAAACTCTCATTACTGCTCTTATTCTTTCTCGTCTTGACTACTGCAACTCCTTGCTTATCGGTCTCCCTCTCTGCAAACTCTCCCCCTCTCCAATCTGTCCAGAATGCAGCAGCCAGCTTGTCTCTCTCTCCAGCCACTATACTGATGCCTCTACCCTGTGTCAGTCACTGCACTGGTTGCCCATCCAGTACAGGATACAGTATAAACTCAGCACTCTTACCCATAAAGCTCTCCACAGCGCTGCTCCCCCTAAATCTCCTCCCTAGTCTCTGTCTAACCGCCCTACCCGTGCTCTCCGCTCTGCTGATGATATCAACTACATTTCCCCAATCATCCGAACCTTTCCCCTGCCCACCTACAAGATTTCACACGTGCGGCACCAATTCTCTGGAATATGCTACCTACGCGGGCGATCAGGCACATTCACAACCCTCACAGTTTTAAGAGGGCCCTGAAAATACATCTTCTCGTCTGGCCCACCAAGATCCCTAAAATGCTATCACACACATCTGTCACTCCCTGCACTTGGGCACTCACAGGCACTTATCTGTATACAGATGTACTGTCAGGATGGCAGGTCCATCCACTTTTTATGTAAACCCCCCCATATTTATGTAACATGGTTGGACCATTGTAAACTTGGCACTTCTTACCGTATGTTTCACCCATACACCCTAATAGATTGTAAGCTCTCACGAGCAGGGCCCTCACACCTTGTGTCTCATTTGTAAGTACTTTTAATGTGTAATGACTGTATGTTTACCCTTGAATTTGTAAAGTGCTGTGGAATATGTTGGCGCTATAGAAATAAAGATTATTATTATTATTATTATTATTATTATCTTTATAGTGAGACAACCCCTATAAGAGATGGGAATTCCCTTTTGATATAGTTTAACATCCATAGACTGTAAGCCCTCACGGGTAGGGCCCTCTCTCCCTCTGTACCAGTTGTTAGTTATTGTCACCTTTGTGCTTGTTTGACCTACCTTTTGTATATAACCCCCCTCGAATGTACAGCGCTCTGGAACGAAGGGTGCTCTAAAATACTAATAATAATCTATAGTATACAACCAGCTTTAGCCTCTGACTTCTACTTGTAAGAAAAAAAAGAGACGTAAACATAAGCAATATTTTTCACCTGGTAGCTTGAATGGTTTGGATAAAAAATTGGGAGTCAAAGTAACCAATCTGCTTATTTCTTTCACAACATGTGATACAAAAGTGGTCTCCTGTCCTTTTGATACTTTTTGGTGTTGTTGTTATCTGGATATGTTTTGATCTCTAAAAAAACATTTTGCTACTTTTTTATTCTCCTAATATTGGTGCAAAGAGTGCTGTTTTTTTTCTAGTTTTGGATCTGTATAATTTCCAGATGATTGGAGAGTGGATTATCCTAACTGGGCACTGAATTCAGGTGAGCTGAAAAAGCTTTTATGCCATTGCTATTGCTATTGCTCATGTGATGCAAAATGCTGAAGTACATTATAAAATACTGAAGCTCATATCTAGTTCCACTTAAAACCTGTACTGGAGTATAGATAACATCTAAATCTGGCAGTTTCCTATGTATAATTGCCAACAGTCCCAAAAACTGGACTGAAAAAAGATTGGATTGTAGTAAAACGCCATGACTGTTTGGGACCTGGAATGCTCAGGAATGCTGCCAAAAGTGTAATAATACATTTTGGTAAATAAGTCTATAAGAAAATGAAGACCCATCAAGCATCCAGTGGGGAAAAAAAGAAATGTTGGAGTTCTGAGGAAATAATATTTCTTTCAGCAGGTAGCCAATGACAGTGTATAAAAGTATAAAAGATAAGACACATACAAACAAAATTATTGGTACTCTTCTGTCAATAAAAGAATAATACACAATGGTCACTGAAATAACTTGAAAGGGTTTAAAGTTATGATACATTTACATTGACTGAAAATCAACTAATGAAAATCAGACACTTCTTTGAATTGTCGTTCAACCCAAAAAATAAATAATTAAACTGGCCTGGAAAAAATGATGGTACCCCTAAAAAAATTTGAAAACAGACTATAGGGACATGTTAAACTAAGGTGTGCTCTGTAATTAGTATCACAGATGTCTTTATAACCTGTAATCAGTCAGTCTTCCTATTTAAAGGGTGAAAAGTTGTCGTGGTGCTGTTTTGTATCATGGTGTATACCACCCTGAACATGGACCAAAGATGGTAAGGAGAGAGTTGTCTCATAAGATTTGAAATAAAATTATATACAAACATATTATATATAAAGGCTATAAGACCATGTCCAAAAAACTTGATGTTATTGTTACTACAGTTGCACATATTATTCAGAAGCTTAACATCTATGAGACTGCAGTCAACCTACATAGATATGGCTGCAAGAAGAATACTGAAGAGACGGCTAAAATGAATTGTAACTGAAGAGCTGTTACGAACCGCACCGCAGCTCATGGGTCAGGCTGCGGGCGCGTCCATTCCCCTGCCGGCTCCCCGGTGCCGGGGGCGAGTGGCCCCATGGTCCGTGCACCGGGCCATGGGCGCACTTGCTCCCCAGAGCGCGGGTACTCACCTGACCGCACTCCTGACTCGCTGCTTGCCTGTGCCCGCCGGCGCGTGCATCCCCGCTCTCTAGGGCGCGCGCGACTGCTTCCTCAAATTTAAAGGGCCAGCGCGCCGGTAATTGGTGGTTGCCGGCCGCTGACCCTATATAATGGCCCCTCCTCCGGCAGTCCCCTGCCAGATCTTTAGTGCCTCATAGCCTATCGAAAAAGAGTTCCTTGTGCTGTGATTGTCTCTTCCGTGTACCGTACTGCCTTGCTTTCGTCCCTCGACCACGAACCTCTGCCGCCTGTCCTGACCTTCTGCCTGTCCTCGACTACGCCTACGTCTCACGATTCAGTACCACGCTCACTCTTGGCTACCACCGCAAGCAAGTCCTACAAGCGGAAGCTACCTCGTAGTTTTCCGCCGCAGCAAGTCCATCCCGCTTTGCGGCGAGCTCTGGTGAGAACCGGGTTCTACTTAGACTCCGCTCCCTGGTGTGGGCTTTCACCATCGCTTGTGGTGGCCTAGCGGATCCACTACCGTCAGCCGTTACAAGAGCCCAGAACAAATTCCAAAAAGATTAGAGATAAACTCCAAGGTCAAAGTACATCAGTGTTGCACCATCCATTTCAGTCTTTACCAAAGCAAAGCATTGGAGCATTCGGAAGTGGCCTCCTATCAGCCCTGATCTAAATCCTATTGAACATGTTTGGAAGAATCTGAAACATGCAGTCTGTAGAAGGCACCTTCACACCTGAGATAAATGGAGCAGTTTGCTCATGATGAGGAATTGGCCCAAATACCTGTGGACAGGTGCAGAAGTCTCACTGAGAGCTACAGAAATCATTCGTTCGCAGTGATTTCCTCAAAAGGTTGTGGATATTAAGTTAAGGGGAACCAGTATTTTTGTCCAGGCCATTTTGAGTTTTTTTACATTTTTCAGCTGAACCACAATTCAAAAGCAATGTCTGATTTTCATTAGTTGATTTTCAGAAAATTTCAATTTATGATTACTTTTGTCACTTTCAAGTTATTTCAGTGACCGTTGTGAGCTTTTCTTTCTTTAATGGACGGATACCAACAATTTTGTTCACGTGCAGAAGTTTTGTATTTATTTACATTTTATTTTGCTCAGAAAAGACTTTCCAGCCACCATTTTTAATAATGAGTTACAGATTTGAAGCTGAAGACAAGTACATTCTTACAGTAATCTAGCTTTTCACCTTTTTCTGAATGGAAATTCTCATCTCTAGTCTTGACTCAATCAGTCAGTCAACGAACTGATGGAATTTCTGGTTTCTCCAGAAATGCACTTAGAACAGTCCTTTACCTAGGCAAAACAGAAACACTGCTTCTCATCCTGACATGTTACAGCTAGTTACTGGCATTTTTATTTATCTTTCCACCCTCTTGTTTCCAAAGACATGAAATTATTTGCTTAAAGGAGGACCTGTAACTATTCCTGATATGTCAGTTTTAGTAAATACTTGTGTTCCCTATGAAATAACAATTCTGGAGCATCTTCCCCTTATAACTCTGTGTTGTGTTTTTCCTTTGCTATTCCTTCTAGAAATATATTACTGAATCTGTTAGATGGGTGTTACCAGTTTGGGGTGTGTCCTTGCACAGTCTGTCTCTGTCAGCACTGATTGGACAACGTCAGTATGTGGGGGTACGCCTCTTTAAAAACTGGAATGGTAACACTCATTATACGAGAAGACGCTCCAGAGTGGTTATTTCACAGGGAACAGAAGGATTTACTAAAACAGTAATATTAGGAGATGCTGCAGGTCCTTTTTACGTCCTTATGGGACACAAATGAAAGTTCTCTGTCACTAGAATGTCAGATATGATATTGCTATTGACCGTGGCACTAAAAACAATAAAAACCTGTGATAAGAGAAACACTTTTTAACCTGTTCAGATTAACATTGTTGATTATAGGGTGCTGATAAAAAAATAATCTCAGAACGTTTACAGGTTAATACCAGGAGTAAAGGGATGTGTGACAACCCCCTTCCTTACCCAGAATTTTTGTATATTTTCTGCTCCATTATAGCTTGCGCTGGTATGCCAAACACAAAACTTTTCAAATTCAGGAGGTGGGAAGCAAACAACAACAACTGGATGCCAGATCTAGGTTTTAAAAATCTATAATGCATTTGTTAGAGGGTAAGAACTCTAAGATGATAGCAGGAAAATGTCTCAGTGTCTATACAGAATATAAGGGATTCCCCATTGGATCCCATTATGATGACAGGTTTTGTTACAGGAGACAAAAGGGCTAAATATTTGTTGTCATCCTGCAGGAGGTAAGGGGAATGGAACCAAATCAGGAATGGACCCCCAATCTCTCCTAGGGCCCCATAGCAACCACTTTGTCTACTGCCATAATATACTCTTGTCTCGACTGCGAAAAAGCTAACACTTTTTCCAACTATTTACAGATCTAAACTAGCTGTCATGTCATGGTAAAATGCACTGTAAAGTACAATACTAACACATTCAGTATAGAGTACCTGTAAAAAAGTTTACTTTCGTTGAGGTTGAAAAATATTTTTTTAAGATGTCAATACTGGGGGGCTTTTTTTTGCACATAAAATGAAAATCCACTTCAGAAGATCTATATTCAGACATAGGATCAGAGCAGAGGCTTGCCTTGAAAAAACTGTATGAAGCCACACATGAGAATCATGAAAGAAAGAAGAGAAAAAAATACACAGAAAATAAAAGTAGTTTTGAAGTTGGAATTTACCAATGATTTTGCTCACAGCAACCAGAAACTTTGCTTCAACCATAAAAAAAAACAAAAAAATCTGATTGGTTGACATGGACACCTGCATTGTTCATTTTTAACTTGCTTTTTTATTATGCACAATTCAAAAGCTCTAAAGGACTCTAATTTATAGTTCAAGAAGTTTTTGTACTTTTTAAAAATGGAGTGCTTTCCTTTCATACATTGTCCCTTTTCCCTGTAAATATTTTGATTCAGAGTTCCTGCTGCTTCAGGGGAATTTGAAAGTAGCTGTTCAATTCCTCTGCAGCACACCCAGAGGGCTAAAGAAGTATTACAAATCCCCATTAAAGTCAGTGTGCTGTATGAATAATGCACGGAAGTCCTCCAAAATGCAGTATGCTCTTTTTAGTCATTCCCACTCTGAATGAATTAGGACTCTTAAAAGGGGACTCAATCCCCTCTTAACTGAGAATTTCTAAATAGGGTATTACATAATGGGATTTCTAAACCAGATAACCTCTTTAAGCCCTGATGACTTCAGTTACTGTATGTTTTACTCATCCTCCTCTACTCACACTGGCAACTTTTTGTATCTCTAGGAATTATAGTTTGAAAGCAATTCATGCATTTGGCACTATAAAAGATATAAAACAAATATTTTTTTCTGGTCTATTTCAGCCATGCAAATAAGAATTTAAACCTACACTTAGCAAAATCTGTCACTATCGAAGATATTCTTAATATATTGGGAAATGTCTAAAAACACATGCTACTTAAAAGTTATAAAGTGGGTTTATAATTTACTTGTAACATTTATTTATTCTCCTACCACCAATTTATGAAATCTAAAAACAATTTGGTAAATAAAAATCTTAAATAAAAAAATAAATAAAAATGAAATGAAATTAACATCTAGTTACTTTTCAGCTTTTCCTTGTATGTTACATATTTAATGTCCATTCATGCATAAAAAAAATTAAACCTCTTCTCCTACATAAAGAAAGGAAACTGTGGAAATAGTATTACCTCCATTCAGTTAAGTTTATCTAAAGACTGGTCACTACAAGTTTTACTTTTTGGAAGCGTTACAAACAGAAGTAGTGACGGAAGCTAAAGCTCTACAGAGAATTACAGATTTGTATGTGTTACAAGGATGGTGGTCTATAAAGGGGATGTCTAGTTCTAAGATCGTTCCAACCCACCGAAATTTTGTAGGCAATTTCTTAGTAAACAGGAGCCTTTTTTTCTTCCCACCAAAGAGGCAAAAAAAGATTTAGAGCATCTAGATAGATGCTTTACAGCAGCTTCATGCCATAGGAGCTTAAAGACTGACTTAGTCCCATTGACTGCTATAGGAGAGTTTTCTAGGCATCCTCTGTGACCTGGGAAGAAGTCACTGTGCAGGAAGTGGAAGAAGGGGAGCTATGACTATCTCCTGTTTTGACTGGTGGATCCTGTGTTATCTGTACACATTGGTGTCTCCTTTCAGTTTGACCCTGTTGGTGCTAATTATGAGCAGACATATAATATTTATTTAACTACAGAACAGGAAGTGTCAGACAATTATGAGCCCTAGTGGCCAAAGTGAAAACTGCATGACTTAAGTATTTTAAAAAAAATATTGAACGTGATATGGAAAATAAAAAAAAATAACAAAAAATTAATAAAAAATGTGTTTAACATAAAAACATGAGTTAAACAATAAGTAGTTTTTTGATGACACATTCCCTTTAAATGTGTACTTTCCGCAAATGTAAATGAAGTTATCACGAACATTCCGACACTGATGAGACATTTTAGCTATTCCAGATCGTACTGTAGTATTTTATAGCTGCTTAGATTTTAAATAACGTGCAGAATCTTTGCATGCAGATTTTAGAGCTTCTGCAGGCAGCATCCAGACAATTCCACTCAAGTTTTGCAACTTCAATGAAATGCAAGGATCCATGCCTTTGCTTGCCTATAAGTTACATAACATCACATATGTAAAAAAACAGTACATGGCCAGCCTGAAAATATGAAAAAAAAACCAAGTGCTCAAAAAAAAGATTTCTGAAAAACTGTAAGAAAGTGACAGGAAAATGTCAAGTTGATTTTCGTGATCAGCAGCTCAAATTACATAAGATACACCCAAAATTTTTCAGGAAGTAAGTTGTCCAGTGTTAACTTTTAAAGGAAAACAAACTATCATATAACAACGTAAATTTGTTTAGAATTGTCTCTCTATCCAAGGAGTAAGAAAGTTTTATCCAGGTTACAGAATTTCAAAATTGACACCACAGCTTTATCTACTGCTTTGTCACCATGGATGAGATATGTGCCACAGAATAGGGTACCTTAAATAATGAGCACCTTTTAAATATATTTTATACTATCACTATGTACTAGTGTCACAGTTGATGCCGCGGTCCTCGCCCCATACCACGGACATGTCCGTTTCTCGGTTGCGGCCCCTTTAACTCTGCCATCCTGAGGTTTGAAGAGACAGTACATAATTACCCGGCCAATGACCTTTCACCACCTGGGTCTTAATGAACTTCCAGCCTGTGCTCTGGGTCAGTTTGATGATGTCTCCACATTGATCCTGATCTTTGGTTGCTGTTGGTTACCGATGTCTTGGTTCCGATGTTTGCCTGTACTGTTGTTATCTGCCACTATGTCTGACCATTACCTACCTTCCTGGGACCCTGCTGCCTATATATGGTTGCACCAGCCTGAGACCCATCACCTCTGCTTATGCCACAGTCCTACATCCGGCACTTCAGCTGTCACCACGAGTAGCCACGTCAGGGGTAGCGACCTTGGGGTTTGCCGCAGGTAAGTCCGCCAAGCCTTTCAGCGGGCTTGGGCGAGACCAGGGTCCCCTTAGACTCCACTCCCTGGCATGGTTTGCATCTCCAACCCTCGTGGTGATTCAGAGGATCCACAAACCCGGCTTCCAAAGTTACAGGTTAATGTTACTGCAGGGATCATATTAGATGCCATTACTATTTTTAACTCCAGGCAAATGAGCATAGTTAGATCCTCATACCCACAAAGAGAAATTATTCCATGTAAATAATAAACTCAAAACCAGATTAAATAATTCAGGGCCCTCAACATTTTTCCATTATAATGATTGTCTACATGGGCGGTACCTTTGGGTGAGAGTTCAAGAAGGCCCCATAAATTATAGCCCGTCGCCGTTTAGAATTGTACACAAAATCAGTTTATACACTTTGAGGAATGCAGAATGATAAGCAATAGCAATGGTGGAAAAAAAAAGTTTCATGTCCGAGTGAATGCCATATTACAGTGGGAGCTATATTTGCTACCATACAGGATCCATATACATGACTCTAAAATGGTTTATACACATTTGTAAGGGAGGAGGTGGATTTTATGCTCTCCTTTACAGATTATGGATGGGTCTGGTGGTTGGCCCTGCAGGCCAGAGATGTGGTCTGGTTACACAGTCTTGAAGAAAGGTGGAAGCAGAAAGTGAAAAAGGTAGCATCAAGAAAGCGTTTGATTGTTTGATTGTGGAAGCCAAGATGACAAGCTAGAGAAATGACAAAATGTTAAATAGACATGAAGTGTAGTCCTGTTAGTCCAATAGTAAGAAACTATTTCATAATTTCTTAGAGGAGCCAGTTTAGAGGCTAGCCCTTGACAGCAGAGTCTGAGAGAAAGGGAAAATGTTGCCAGTCATACAGCAGGAAATGTGATATGGCTGTGGACCTGTGTTAATTAACACAGTTCTGGTGTCAAGTTGGTAATTTAAGGAAAAACATCAAAAGTCTGTTTCATCATTACATTCTTATTAAGCTCAACTGCTTTTATTGCTATACATTCTTATCGAAGTAACATATATCTCTCACACGCTTTCCTTGAGACAGATGCAGTGTCTGCTAACAGCAAGAGATTCAAAGCCTTCCTCCTCCCCCCCAGATGATACAGAGGAGAGTTTGGGAATGTGTCTTATCAGCTAATGCTTCATACGTACATGCAAATTATAACTTGACTCTTAGCAACCGCCAATTAACCATTCATGTAGTGATAGAATAGTCATGTGATTAAAAAGTTCTATTGGAATGTAATTTACTGTGATTAAATCAGATTTATGTCCCAAACGGAAGGAGTGGGTCGTATTTCTCGAGCTCCAGCTGTCGACAGCTGTAATAATAATATAATTTGGAGGAGGCATTTAATTGGATAAAGAGGTGGAACAAAGATAATTTCCACACCTGATTTTATCATCTTGACACTGGTAGAGGATCCTGAGAAGAGACCAGGTTGTTTGTTGAAAAGTGGTATACTTTTATTGCCCTTGTAGAAATGTTCAAACAAGATAACCAATAATCTCTTGTGCCTCATTGAAGACTTGTAACCATAACAACTAGTATAAGGGGTTATTCTTGTGTTGGGATGTTAACAGTAGTGGGTTGCCATGGGAAACCAGTGAGTAGGGTGGTCTGGTTATGGCAAAGGTTAATAGTCCAGACAGGCAGTTTGGACCTGTGTATGTAGTGTGCTGTGAGTCAGGAGGAGCTGGGCAGCCTGTCAGCAAGCTCGAGGGGTGGAGCTGGGCTGAGGAGGCAGGGGGCCAGCTTGTGCAGAGGGGGAAGCTGCAGTTGGTGACAGAGTTGTTGGTTGAGAGTCGGTCAGAGGAAAGGAGAGGAGACAGGAGAAAGAGAAGTGTGCCCCTCAGAGTTGCAGCAGCCATGAGGGGTGGAAGATACTATTGGCTGTTGTTCAGGGAGAATAGTAAGCCATATCCTTGTTTCTAGTTGCAATGTGTTTAAAGCAGAGAAAACCCAGGAGACGCCGGGGAGAGGTCCTCACTGTAGAGGCAGTGAGTGTCTGAAGGGCAGGCTGCGATCCAGGGCACAGCGAGAAGTTCAGTGGAAGGCCTGAACCATAGTGGAGGAAACCACTGAGAACGGTCAGGTAGAGCAGTGAGGTGGGCAAGAGAAGGACCCCTCATTAACTGCGTGTGTGGATGCTGAAGCTGCTGGGTGCCAGGACACGGCCGATACTGTATGTATTACAACAGCTGCTAAGGACAAAAGTAAAAGCCTCATCAAGCCCTGAACAGTTGTCGTGTCAATTGATTATCCCTGCTACACCACAAGGCTCAAACACTGGGCCTCTCCCTGGAATTCAAAAGAACTCTTAAGGGTGGTTGACATGGGCAATAGGTGGATGCAGTTGGGGTTCCACCATTACACCACCCTGTCTGTTACATCACCACATGTAAAGAGGTGTTAGGTCAAGTTAACCCGAAGTACATTGGTCTACAACCATCTTCTATTCCATAGGAATCATTTGAAAAAAATATCCCAAGTTACAGGTATTCATTAGCAGAACCAAACAGAACCTAATCTGTATGGGACAGACACATCCACACCACAGAGACAGCATTGAGGCCCTAACAGGGAGGGAACCGAGCTTCAACTTGCCCCACTAACTTAGTTATTAGCAAGAATTAGTGCTGTAATTCTCTTTCCAGAGGACCTGCTTTGTTTCCAAACAAGGAGGCGGGCAATTGGCCTGAGGATCATAAACAATGGGATACAAGTGAGAACAGGACCCTGTCCTTGGTAGACATGACTGGTATCAGGAAGAGAGATACATTTTGACTTGCTACAGTATATGTTGTATATTCACAAATGATATTGATGAAAAAGTGTGGACAGGTTCAGGCATCCTTAAACTGCGGCCCTCCAGCTGTTGGGAAACTACACCTCCCATCAGGCCCACTGTTATAGATTATATAAATGCATGATGGGAGTTGTAGTTTCCCAACAGCTGGAGAGCCGCAGTTTGAGGATGCCTGGGTTAGATATTGATGTGCCTGATTCTTATTTTATGATGGAGATAAATGACTCTACAGGTGCCCGTTAGCTATCTTATGTTCATGGTCAGATGATAGAGGGGTATCAAAACATGTGCAATGCATGTGCAAAACATGAGCTATTTTAACAAACAGGAGAGCAGGATAGCAAATCAACCTTGATCGAGAACATTAACATATTATTACATAGATGTCCACAGAGACTGCACTCAACCAACGACTCTGTGCCAGGATGAATATATTTGTAACCAATTACCAACTCCTATATGCTATGATCCATACCATATGTTGGCAGTCTTACATGGGTATTGATCTTTCCTATAACCTGGAAGAAAAGGCAGTAACATATGGTGTTTGGTGTGAAATATAATGCATTTACTGTAAGTCCACATACAGAAGGCCTTATCTTTTTCATGTAGACAATCTAGCTGTGAAAATATCTTTATTAAATACCTACCATACGAATAGATGCAGCAAGCAAAGGTCACCACCACCCATGTGTCAGGCAAGCCCAGCCAATCCATCATGTTTAGCTGCACTTGACCCTACAGCAGTTGGTTCCACCATTTTGCTAGATACATGTGGAGAGACCATAGTCTTGGAACAAATCCAGTCAGTTATTAAGCTTCTGCTATATGAGAGCCATTTTCTTGTCCATAGGAGGAGTATTATCATAGCTAGTGCTAGTAGAGTAAACATATCCAACTTCACTAAGAAAACCATTGAATATACTTTGGAAGCAAAAGTCAGAAATATGCTTGGAACATTTGTGATTAATGTGGTCAGCTTCCATCAAATGCATTACTGAGAATAGGGCAATTGTGAGCAAGCTCCCACCAGGAAAGATGGAGACGACATTTACCAAAGCTCTCTAAAATTTTTATTGTACACTCATGCCGCTATTCCATTTTGATCCTGGGGCCCGTGACATCTTGGACTTAATGAAGTGGATTCATACATTAAGAGCAGGGCCGACCTCTACAAAATGTACTCTGCTTTCTATTTTATCCATCTTCATTGCATCAGCATCCTTGTATTTAAGTCCTGTAGAATTTTCCATCCACTTCAGAGAAAACATTTAATAACTCTTTAAAGGAGTTTTCTCACCTGGCAGTTTCACCAAGCCACAGCCAGCTTTATACTCACACTTCCTGGTTTGGTTGTGGATTGTTCTATAGCAGCGATCGGCATATTAACTGTGCTATTCCTAGCTGAGCCTGTTACATGGAAATGTCTGCAGGAGATGTAAAATCTGTAGTACACGTGTCTACAGAGCTCTAAGGAGTGAAAACGTGTCCTTATTAGTGTTGAGCGATGAAATCGCCAAAAGTTGAAATCGGGGAAATTTTCAATAAAATCTTGGTTCCACAATGAAGAGATTATTTTTCTTTAAATCTGATCAATAATCGACAACGCGGATACCAACCGCGCCATTTTCAGCGCTTCCTGTAATTTTGGAGGCCAGCCAATCATCGCAGAGCACAGGGAAGGCGGGGTAAAGAATGTCACCTGTGGGGTGTGTAGGGATCTCATTGGCTGCTGAAATCACATGACCTCGTTTTATCTAAGTCATGGCACTTTCTGATCGGTGCCATCCGCTTCTATACAGCCATCAGAACGGATAGCTGTCTCTCTGCTCAGCTTTTTTAAAAGCTGGTAGAGATTGTTTGCCAGCGTTTTTACAGCTGAAAAGGATCCTTGATAGAGTAGTTAGCTTAGGGTACAGCAAGATTACAGAGCTCTAGTTAGTATTAGTTAGAGATTTTGAAACCGCTCCAGTGCTCTGAACAGCCACTGTGAAATAGCACCAAATTTTATTTCTGCGTAGCCAGCATCCACCACAGTCTGAGTTCAGGGTGTCCCTTTCTTGTGGGGTGCATGTCAGCATTTATAGTACTCATATTTCTTGTCTCAAACCACGGTGAAATAGTTGCTAGCGGACACCACAGTCCGAGTTACGGGTGTCCCTGTGTTGTTGGGTTCACATCAACATTTATATTACTCATATTTCTCGTCTCAAACCACGGTAAAATACCACCCAAAACAAACCTGGTGTTCCTCTCCTATAGACTTTAATGGGTATCGGAGATTAATCGCAATCGAAGATCAATCGCAATCGAAGATCGAACATCGGGAGAGGATTCCACAAAAACTGGAATCGACTCGAATCAGATTATTGGCCGAATCGCTCATCATTAGTGCTTATCTTAGAGATTACACACAGCAAGGAGTGACTCACCATGGACTGACAGCAGCTTCCTGCTAATCAGATAAGATAAAGGATAGAGAGATGGTTCGTAACCAATTAATACTTGTGTACTCAGAAGATAAATTCTCTCTTCCCGCCTCGAGAAGGTAATATAACAACAGCCATGTTTTTGGTAATAGTCTTCATTTACTTTCACTACATGTTAAAAAGCTATTCATTGTAGTGAGAAAATCTATTTTTTTTTAACTTATAGTACCTTAAATTCAGGGCAAATCAGGGAACGTCTTGGGTGCAGGGACCCCATTCAAACTGGAATGGTAAAACCCATTGGATTGATTCAGTAATAAACTTCTAAGGAGGAATAGCAGAGGAACAGCACAAGACAGGGTGATAACAGAAGATGCTCCAGAATTGTTGGTTAATAGGGAACACATGTATTTACTAAAACAGAAATGACAGGTAATGACACAGGACCTCTTTAAATATTTAGTGGCAACGTGAGCGCACACACAATCAGAGGTAAACTAACAAAATAAAACCAAACAGAATAAGCAAATGTGATGATAAATATGAGCAATGTCACTATATTACTCATCTTAAGCTCACACAACTATTGAAAGCTAATGAGTAACATCACAGAAAATCAGCAAGACACATTTTTAACTCATCTAAAATATATTATCTAGAAGAGATTCATATGGATCTGCAAGCGGGTCGTTAGCCTATAACAAACAGAAAAATAAGGCAATAAATACAAGCCACAATTCCAGTTACAGACGTGTCTAAACATATATTTTAATAATTCTGCATAAACCAAGGTTTGCTCCCGGCTGTGTGTGAAAAAAAGGGCTTGATGAAGGGCTGCAATGAACATTTAAAGTTTATTATATTAAAAATGGCTGTGTGTTAGGTCTTAATGGTGTAGAGCGGGTCTACTGCAAAGACTAATAAATATCCTTTAGTATGAATGTATAGAAGATTCATGAGGAACAAGGATCGTGACTACAATGGGTGTGGAAGTCTCTCAGACTAGGGGGCATAAAACTACAAGGCAGAAACACATTATAGACACAAATGTGCAACATCTTGGCCATTAAAGGAGCAGCACACAGAGTGGAGTCAGCCATTTTGTGGTCCTAAGTCAATGTCTGCCAAAGAAGAAGTCATTAGGTGACCAACAAATCTTATTTTAATGTGTTTTACATGGATTTTTTGTGAAGGTGGTGGAAGGTTTTAAAATAGTTCAGATTCATTAACTTGTCAATGTTGGTCATGGGGATTGATGAATACTTGCTTAGCTCACAAAACGGCAGCCCTAAAATCCCTAGAAGTATCTATTCAGTTGTGTAAGACAGGCCAAAATCACTGCTTGATCTATTCAATGAAAGAATGTAACACACATTTGGCCCCTTATTACAAATTTAGATTTTTCCTCTATGCCTGTTCTTTTAGAAGGGGTAATGTATCTCATCGGGGAGAAACACCTTGTCAATGTGTGGAGATTTAATCTAGGGTTGATCAAACTGTTCTAGAAAAGTTAAGTTCTAGTAGAACTTCTCGAATTTTTAGAACTCGAACTGAACATTGTATTGTTTGTTCAAGTACAGTTCTAGTTAGACACGCCATTTTCATTTTCAGTGGCTTACTGCACTTTTGGCTGCCATCCAATCAGTGCAGAGCACAGAAAAGTGTCAAAAACGTCATCGATGAGGTGTAGGGCTCTCCTTGGCTGCTATAGTCACATGACCATGTTATATATATTTCACGATTTTGCCTTGTGAACGCCATTTTTAGCTCACTCTCTGTACTGTTCAGACTGCTCTTAGTGAGATAGGATTTTCCTTTCCATAGACATCAATACTTAGGGAGTTTGGTATTGCTGGCTGCATCTTTTCCACACCCAGAAGCTGTTATTTGGTGACATATGCAGGCTCAAATAATGCCTAACTCTCATATACATGGATATATATTATACAGAGTGCTTGGATTTGCTAAATCATTTTGGGCTGCTACCTCTGCATCTCCTATAACTACGCCCCTGCTTGCAAGCTGTCCTCATCTTTTCAGTTAGCCATTGAAAGGAATGAAGTATTTTAGCCTCTAAATGTTTTTCTGTCACTCTTAGAGCCAACTTTTCTTCCCTAAGTTGTTCCATGTATCCAGTTTACTGTTATGAATGGTAATTACAGCTTCTCAACTGTATAGGTATAAAAATTAATCAGAACATCTTCTCCCATTGACTTTAATGGGGTTCGAGTTCTAGTTCGAAAAGAACCTTAAATCTAACACACTAAAGTTCGGGTTCTAATTGAACTAGAACTTTTTACTGCTCGCTCATCTCTAATTTAATCGCCTTTTACACTCCACTGTGTATCTGAATATTTCAAAGGCTTATGGGAAGGGAGAAGAACTTTACCAGCGCCACCTATTCAATGTAGCAATCCTCAATTCACATGCGACTCACTGAGCCTCGCAAAGATGCGTCTCCCCAATGAGATTCATTACCCCTTGTGAGCTTTAGCTCTGGGATCATGACTCACGTGTTTTCAGGCAGAGACAGAGACGGATTCCAGGTGTAAAAAATACAGGGCCTCTGTATTTTATTAGCAGCAAACAGAAATACAAGTGCAAGGCATGCACAAACAAAACAAACGCCTGCCTGTCTGGGCTCTAACTAACATAGACCAACTTACTGACAGCCTGTAAGTTTTCCCTGCTGGTTTTCCAGCATGTCTCCAACCAAGACTTAAAGGTAGTCAGGGGTTGTTACCACCTTAGTCAGCTTACCTGCTGACTTATATACTCCAAGTAAATCCCGGAGTGGAACCATGGGGAGTGAGCACCCACCCTGCTCTATGCTCACTCCCAATGAAAGGCCGACCCAGGAAATGGCTGGAAGCCATGCTAACATATTACACATGTTAAACATATGTCGACAGTCTAAACTGTCGACACCTATTGAATTTTGGCCTTTCATTCCCCCAAGGCTCCTTACCTTGGGGGCATGTGTTTGGACATCGAAAGGTGCATGCCAGGACCCTGGCTGGATGTACACTCCATTGTACACCCTTCCTGCTGTTGCCACCTTACACCCTTCTGAGCCACACTCAACGCCTGCTACCTAGCCAGCCAGTAAACTGCTCTGTGGTGATGAGGGGCAACACTGTGTATGAGGTGTATGCGGATTAGTCAAGCTGGCTTGACATGGAAGGCTCATTGAGACACGTGTGAATTGAGGATTGCTACCAGGGCCGTTCCTAGGGGCGGGCGGGGAATCGCTCCTGACTCTGCACGACTGTCTTATAACAGTCGCGCAGATCCAGCAGCTGTAGGTGCAGGGAGGAGGCGTAACGGATCGTTCCTGTCCTGACTCCTCCCCTGAATCAGCGTCACAGGGGGCGCACGGCTTTCACCGCGCCCCCTGTGACGCTCGATCTCTCTCGGGTTTGGCAGCTCTGCCGCCGAGGAATCTCTGGGAGCTGCGTGCAGCGTAAGCGGGTGGTTGACGTCACGCCGCTTACACTGCTCTGCAGCTCCCATCGCTCAGGCAGCTCCGGACCTGGACGCACGGACCCAGGTGAGTACTTTTTTGTTATTTATATTTCAGTTACGGGGGGCCATCACTGGCTACAAGGGGGCATCACTGGCTACAGGGGGCTCTACTGGCTACAAGGGGGGCACCAACTGGCACAAGGGCGCACCACTGGCTACAAGGGGGGCACCACTGGCTACAAGGGGGGCATCACTGGCTACATGGGGGGCATCACTGGCTACATGGGGGGCATCACTGGCTACATGGGGGGCATCACTGGCTACATGGGAGGCATCACTGGCTACAAAGGGGGGCAATCACTGGCTACAGGGGGCTTATCACTGGCTACAGGGGAGGCATCATGGCTACGGGGGAAAGGAAATCACTGGCTACAGGGGAGGCATAACTGGCTACAGGGGGGCATCACTGGCTACAGGGGCAGCACTGGCTACAAGGGGGCAGCACTGCTTACGGGGGCAATACTGGCTACAAGGGGGGGGTATCTACTGGCTACAAGGGGGGCATATCACTGGCTACAGAGGGGCATATCACTGGCTACAAGAGGGGGCATCTACTGGCTACAAGGGGGGGCATAAACTGGATACAAGGGGGCTAAAACTGGTTACAGGGGGGCATCTACTGGCTACAGGGGGGCATCTACTGGCTGCAGGGGGCATCACTGGCTACAGGGGGCATCACTGGCTGCAGGGGGCATCACTGGCTACAAGGGGGCATCTACTGGCTGCAGGGGGCATCACTGGCTACAGGGGGCATCACAGGCTGCAGGGGGCATGTACTGGCTGCAGGGGGCATGTACTGGCTGCAGGGGGGCATCACTGGCTACAGGGGGGCATCTTCTGGATACAGGGGGCATCACTGGCTACAGGGGGCTCACTGGCTACAGGGGGGCATCTTCTGCCTACAGGGGGCATCTTCTGGCTACCGGGGCTACTACCTGGCTATAGGGGGCATCTACTGGCTACAAGGGGGGGCATCTACTGGCTACAAGGGGGGGCATCACTGGCTACAGGGGGGGCATCACTGGCTACAGGGGGGGCATCACTGGCTACAAGTGGGGCATCACTGGCTACAGGGGGGCATCTCGTGCTACCGGGGGGCATCTACTGGATACAGGGGGCATTCACTGGCTGCAGGGGGTCATCTTTGGCTACAGAGGGGCATCTTCTGGCTACAGGGGGCATCTTCTGGCTACAGGGGGCATCACTGGTTACAGGGGCTACTACCTGGCTACAGGGGGCATTTTTACATGGCTACCATAGGGAGTGCTATAGTTTTGGGGAGTTTGTATAGGGGATAGGAATTGGTAGTGAAAGTGCTGATAAATTGAGAGTCTTAAGATATTTGTTTTGTAAATTTTACAGTAAAGTTCGGAGTAGTCGTCATGGCGTCTGGGAGAGAGGGGAGAAAAAGGGAAGAAAGAGAACAACGTCTCCTGGAGTCACTAGATTTAACTTTACTGAAATTTAAATTTATTTGTCTGCAGAGCCTGTGTACAGCTGGTATCCACCACTGTATGGTCACTGTACACTGGTAATATTGGTTGTAGTATAATGGTTTGTATTCAGTAATGGTCAGTTTGTATTATTCGGTCACTATATGGTGGTGATATGTGGTCATGGTGTGGTGGGTACTATTCGGGTCATGTGTGTTGGTGATATGTGGTCTTGGGATTCGGGTTTTGTGTAGTAGCGTTATTTGGTAACTATGACTTAATTTAGTAGTTTTTTTACGTAAGCACATTGTGGAAAGCTTTTTGTATATTTTGGCTTTGGGTGATGGTGATGCAATGTGTCGCATAGTGGCGCATTATGTTACTGGGGGGGGGGGCCAAAATTTCTTCACCTCGCCCTGAGTGAAATTTAGCCTAGGAACTGCCCTGATTGCTACATCCAGTACATGGCGCTGGAGAGTTCAGCTCTCTTTCCATAAGTCTTTGTCTTTTAGTTAATTTTCCCCTCCCTTGTTTGCTAGCGAAGTAATTAATCCAGGAGTGCTCACAGATTCTCAGCACCTAAGGTTATGTCTCCACTGCACACAAAAACGTCCGTTTTTTTTCAGCATTTCTTGGTTTCATAAAAACACTGAAAAAACTACTGAAAAGAGATCCCATAGACTTGTATAGTAAAAACATTCTGTATCCACAGAATGTCTTTTTTCTGCTCCTTTTTGGAGGGATTTTTGCAGAAATCCATAGCAATTATAATGCTTTGCATTTCTGCAAAAGAGGCAAGTAAAAAACGTGCCAAACACTGCAAATGTGCTAAAAAAAAACCTGATGTTTTTTCAGCAGCTTTTGACAGACAGTGGACAAAAAAACTCAGTTTTATGAATGTTTTTAGGATTTGGTTTTTAGGTTGTTTTTTGTCCACTGCCATGTAGACATAGCCTAATAGTAAAAAGGATTAAGCAAGAGCTGGGCCCTTTATTTGTTTAGGGCCCTGTAAGGCTCGGCCTACACTGCATCAGACAAAAAACGTTTGAAAGTCGACCAGTTTTTGTACGATGCAAGACCGCGTTTTTTGTGCAAAACGTGACAAAAAAACACGATCCTGCATTGTACAAAAATTTTTTGTCTGATGCAGTGTAGGCCTAGCCTTACAGGGCCCTAAACTTGTTTATTTGCCGTCGCCCATACAATTGTATTGTATGGGAAAATGCAGAAAATACTAAAAGTGCCGGCGTATTATACAACATTTTGTATAATGCGTCGGTGCCAAAAGACGATTATAGAGAAAACAACCTTTGGAGACTACAGCTCATTTTTTCTATTGTCGTCTATGGGGCTGCCTGAACGATCATATTTTCGGCGGTTTTAAAATCCTAAAACCACTGAAAATAAGGTTATGTTGCTATGTGTGGAGACACAGCCTAAAACTATTTGATCTGCATGTGAGTTCTGTGTTTTGATGCAATTTAAAATGCAAAAGTAGAAAATACCATTACCAATATACGTCGGCTGCTTTAGCTCCTTCATGATTTTTACAATCCAATCAGTATGAATCAGGAGTTTTGTCTCAACTGTGTGGTCAGACATTGTAGAATGAGGTTTAACCAAACTCAAAGTAAACCCAGCACATGACCTCTACTTTCTATCACATTAAAAAAAAATCAATGGCAAAACGAACAAATTCATGCATGGTTGCCTCCCCATTATTTCTAATTAAAAACAATGGAGCAGTAATGAGAGAAGTGAAAAGATAGACAAAGACCATTTATCAGATATTTTCTTTTGTCTCTGCAGAAGAGATACTAAATCAGCATGAGCCAATCAGCAAATAAGGCATGTCTATAGCCATTTCCTCCCTGACAGGATTAAACGTGTTGGTTGCTAAACTATCTCAATCTACAAAAAGAACAATTTCAGCCACTAGATCTGTAAAGGTTATGTTTGAATCCAATGACTAAAACCAGTAAAGTAAAGCCGGAATCTATTGATTCATAAGAGGGATGAGCAACAGCAATAATGTCTCAAGTAGGTTGTTGCAGAATATTTATGGCAGCTGGTTTCTTTCATTTGTTGGCGTAAAAAGAATGAGGTCACCATCTAACAAGTATGTACAAGACCATAAGAGACTCAAAAACATCTTACAGACACAGAGTTTGTCTTCTTATTGGCCCATTCTTGGTCACTCTAGCTTCTCCTTATATATCCGGCTTCTCATTACAGAATCAAATATTGTATACTGTAGTAATTAGTAGATAACCAGTGGGAAAACAGATTCACAAAGTAGTTATCCAATAGAAAATTGAATCATGAACATGAAATAGGACATCTCAATGGCTGAAAGATTCCGTCAGAAATAGAAATTCACTCTTCTGTTCTCCAAGCATGCTTGTTAACATTAGTTCAGGTAGGATCTTAGCTGGACACATCAGATACATCTTACGCTATGTGAGGGCATGTCCCCACGGCATGGGTTTTCGGTCGGTTTTCAGCCGGTTTGCGGATTTTCAGACCGCCTGAAAAACCGGCCGAAAATGAACACAATGGTGCGCTATGGAAAACCCGTGCAGCAGTCTCCACGGGATGGAATCTGTGCTAGCCAATGTGAAGGGGGGAGGGCTTTTCTCCGCTCATCGTGGAGAAAAGCCGCCCCCCCCCCCCCCCCGGCCGTGGGGACGGCCGCAAAACAGGACAAATACTGGCCGGCAAACCGACCGGTATTTGTCCTGTGCAATGGGAACGCACCCTTAGGGGTAAACATTTGTTATAAGGTCTAAAGTAGCCCATAAATAATGTTTTTGATTAGCAAACCACATGCATCGACCAATCCAGTTTTTTTATATTCTATGTACACAGTAGTGCCAGTTATTTTGCTTAAGTGCAACTGAAAAGAGGATTTCTCACTGCTACCACTGGGTCATGTGATCTGCTCTCCAAGTTGCTAAGACACACGGCATGGTTGTGTGACCCAGAAGTGAAACTCTGTGCAATCCTTTGAACCCCCTATCGGAATGCATAGAGAGGGATATACTTCGTCAGCATCAAATGCACAGTATCTTTCAGTTAATCCAAGCGCAGGTCATATGACCCAACATTGACTGTTGCATCAACCAGAAATTCTGTATTCAACTGCAGGTAAGCAAAGTTACTGGCACTACAGCACACCTAAAAAAAAATTCTAATGAACTAAAGGTCATTTTATGTCTTGGACACTTAGCTTTTGTTGTTTTATGGCAATGTATATAAAGCACATGGGACCTTCAGTTCCCCTGAATGGTGGGAGACCCACGTACAGTTCCCCTGAATGGTGGGAGACCCACGTACTATTCTTCCTTAGTAGCACTAGAGATGTCACAGTATTACAGAAGCTTGGCAGAAGAACCAAAACCATCCAACTGATTAAAGGTCACAGGTCAGATCTTAAAAACTCATTAAATATTCTGGTGGTCTTCAGCCACACTAGATATCAAAGGAAGCATGCCAGCTAGAAAAAATGGGGACCTCTATTGTACGACGTAAAGGGTTTTAGAGGATTTGAGCAGTCACATTGTTAAAAAAACAAAACAAAGTACGTTTGGCCAAGCAACGAAACGTGTAAATGTTGGAATTAGAAACTTTTGACTAACAGTATTCGATTGAAAACTTTACTCAACTTTGCCCAGGATCATCTGGATCTGGTGGCTCCCATAAATATCATCCGATGTGATTGTTATCTGTAATTAGGTGTTTTTAAATATATTGTTTGATGTCTTTTTGTTATTTTATTAATAAAATGGCTGCTGTGGCCAACCCACAAAGGATTTTGTTTTTTATTTGAGGGGCATGGAGATTTAGGGGGATTGAATTTGGCAGAGCAAGTGGACAATACCGCCCTCCTGCAGTTTCAGAAGTGCAACAAATCTGTTACATATGAACATATCCTGGCCAAGGCAAAGATATTTACTACTCCTCCATCACACAAGGCATGTGCCATAGTAATCTGCTCCTCCCCCCAAAAAAATGCTCCTTTAGAAGATGAGTGTGCTTCACAAATCCTAGCAACGACAATTAGAATCTATAAGAAGCGCCTCATTATGACTTACAGTTAATGTACTTATGATCTGAACACTAGAACGTACCCTACAATGTACATTTTGGATATGCATTGAACTACTCTCAATTACATACATATAAAAGACAATTTGTATGCATTCAGATTTTCTTTTTGCCAAAAAATAACGTTCAGTAAAAATGTTAAGTCAAATGTGGTAAAGGGGTTTTTCCATAACTGGCTTTCGCAGTCTTGAGGTGTTAATCTCCCTTACAGCTTCAAATCCAGGGGTGGGTCTCTCCTCCAAGTAGGCGGATTTCTCCTCCCAGTATGTGTGTCTTCCCTCACTGAAGAGTTGTGACATCATCATTCTGTGTGAGCAGCGTAAGAGAGAGGATGTCACAGCTCTGCAGACCTCCTATAATGGTTCTCATGCCTGCAGAGCTGTCACCTCCCACCCAGGCTGCACAAGCTCCTTGTAACCAGAATACCAGTACTGGTGTAAAAAGTTATATATACAGCCTGAACTTATGAAACAATTATGATAAATGCACGCTTGCCCCCCCCCCCCCCTCCACCCTCTTTGTTATCAGGCAGGATGTAGAATAGACTGTATAAGGCTGTGTTATTTGGGGGAGAGTGAATCTAGGAGCTACAGACTCCGTAATTGCCCAGATCCTTTACATAGGGCTGAGAGAGGAGCCTAGAGAAGCTGTCGCAACAAGTTTCACTTTCACCGCACCCAGCTCAGCCCCGAGTAAGCACAGAGTGCAGGAAGACAGTCACAGCACAGGAGGAGAGTCCCATCCAGGGTGCATGTCCCGACCTGGCGGAATTAAATATCAAGCAGGCAGTCACAGAAAAAGGAGCATGGCCCGACCACTTGCTGCAGAAATAGCTATAGACGCACAGATTAGCTTATATCTGCTATACTAAGTGAATTAGGTAATACAAACCAATTGCAAAAGTGTTTATTTTTACTGTCCCCATCATATGATCTTTGTAGCGAGAAAACCCATTTAATGAAAAATGAGCAAAAGATTTCACAGCTAAACTACAGAGACATTTTTTTGTCCGAAGATAAGGAAATTCTAGATAAATAAAACAAATACTTGCTTTAATATGATGCAGACTGTGATTACACCTCAAGGTTCTTGAAAAGCTTTTACTAACACATTGGACCACATGTATGAAACTGTTTAGGTCTAAAACTCACTTTTTTGCCCATAGGTTACTATGGGCAAAAGAGTGAGTTTTAGACCTAAACAGATTCATACATGTGGCCCATTATGTCCACAGAAGCTAGTGTAGTAGATTTAGAAGGATCTCACGCTCACATGAGAGGTTCATTTTTAGTAACTTCTTGTATTATTACATAGTAGAGTTGAAAAAAGTCATATGTCCATCAAGTTAAATAGCACTTCAAGAGCATTTTTTCCTAGAAGCGTGCAGTGTGCCATTCCTCGGATATGCCCCAGGGAAATGCTAAATAAATTAAACACTGTGTGTTCCAGTTCCTTTAGTTAATAGGTCTAACACTAATTGGACAGTGTCTTATTCTGGGCAGATATAATATACTGACAAGGAATGCGGACACCTAGATTTCAATGTCTTTATACATTTCCAGTAGGCACAACATGACATTCTTACTATCTTGGTCTTACAGTTTCATAGTTACGCAATCTGAGGTCCTCATAGGACCTTCTCCTCTGCTCTCCTCTTATCAGCTACTCACCTAACCATTTCCAAGACTTCTCCCGTGCTTCCCCCACACTCTGGAACTCACTGCCCCAACACATCAGACTCTTCTCCACCTTCACCAGGTTAAAAAGCAACCTGAAAACCTCTCTCTTCAGGAATGCCTATAACCTACAATAACCTTGCTGCCACTGTACTACCCCACAGACATGTCTGCCCCCACCTTCTGTTTCTTTCCTCCTCCTTGTAGATTGTAAACCCTCATGCAGGGCCCTCTTTCCCTTTGTGCCAGTTGTAAGTCATTCATTGTTATCATTGTACTTTTTTGACATGTTATATATGTAACCCCCCAACTTTGAATGTACAGCACCAGGGAATCATTTGTGCTTTTTTTTTATTATTATTATTATTATTATTATTATTATTATTATTATTATTATTATTATTTATTTTTAAGTATTTACTAAAAGTTCAATAGTAGAAAGCAGTAACCAATAATAACAATAATCATAATAATAATATAATATATAAAATAATAATAATAATAATAATAATAATAATAATAATAATAATAGTAGAAAGTAGAAACCAGTATAAAAAACATAATTAAAAGCAGCAAACTTTCATTCCACCAAAAAATTAATAATTAACTAAGGACTGTTACTAGTCTGAAACACGTCAGTTTTTCTACTGAATTCAAATTAGGCTTTGATCTAATTTCTTTAATGGAGTAATTTTTTGATAGAATAAAAGTTTGCAGCTTTTAATTATGATTTTGGTGCTGGTCCAAATTGTTTTCTCCTGTTGAATTTTCTTGATAAAGAGGATCATCAGATGCGTGCACCATCTTCAGGTGAGCTGATTAGCCCTTTTTTACTAAAAAGTTGCCAGGTCTTCTTTGGTACTAGACATGGTCCTGTAATTGCCGTCAAGGAATTTAACATGTTTTTAATTCCAATTCCCATTATTATCAAATTAGTGTGAAATATCGAACAATTCTACAAATACGTCCTCAGCAGTTTTGTTAACAGGAATACAACTTGCAGCTCTATAAAAAAGTAATACAGACGACTTTATGGCACAACTACTTCAATAAAAGCAATTCTATAGTCGGATTACCTACAACTTTAGCTTGGTGGACACAAACGTGATATTCCATTTCATGTACTGCAAGGTTCATCCAGTCCTACAGAAATGTAGTTTATAGTGTGTGTTCTAAGCTACATTATGAAAATGTACAAAACCAACGTGTAACTGGTTGCAGATATAATTTATATTGTAGTAAAATAAAGGGAAACACAAAAGACAAATTACGTACATGACATCACTGTTTACACCTAGCAGACCATCAACTTTCCAGGCTCGTCTCTTGGCTCTTTGTCCCATTCTGGATGCCAGTATAAATGGTGTCAACAGTGAAATATGACTGGCGGCCAGATCATGCCAGCTTAAATGGATGCGGCACAAAGAATCAGCAGGAACGTTTAAGATGCCAGTTTTGTTTTCAATCAAGTCAAAGGAACATTTCTAAAACCCTCAGTGTTATCTTGGAGATCCAAAAAAACTATAGCTTGCTGCGATTCTTTTGCCCTTTGAAAGGGCTGAATGAGTGATTGTTCTATTTCCAAAAGTTAACAAAAAGTGAAAAAAAACTAACAAGTTTAAACCAATTTCCTTAAAATTTCTTGAAATATGTATTAACACCTAAAACAATAGCTTTCTCCTGCACTTCCTAAAATAAATGTAAAGGCCTACAAGCACATTAAACTATAGTGCGAAAAACCTACTGAATTTGGTGGGACTAATATGTAAGGAGAAACACCACAGAAAAATGGGACACAATTTACTTAAAAACACAGACACAATGCCATATTTACAGCTCAATGGCTGGACAATGAACTATTCATAATAGGAGGCAATAGAAGCCACAAAATTACATGGGATAAATTTAACAGGTGCAGCTCACTGATGAACAAGTGCTCACACACTCATCCACTAGGGGGACAACTGCCTAGTCAAGAACTGCATATTGGATAAGAACCAGTTCACACCAGTATGCAGAAAAGCCACAATACCATAAATGGGAGATTGCACAAATGCAAAAATACTGATAAATAACCACTCTCACACCTACTATCCATGAGGGGGTTGACTTTAATTACAATTGCATTATAGTCTTATCTATATGCAACTGTAATACTAGCAATCCCCCCCCCCCCCACACACACACACACTCTCATGGATAGTAAGCATGTGAGTGGTTGTTTATCAGTATTTTTGCATTTGTGCACTTTCCCCATATAGTATTGTGGCTTTTCTGCATACCATTTTGAACTGGTACTTCATTGTCCAGCCATTGTGCTGTAAGTATGGCCTTTTGTCTGTGTTTTTAACCTGTAAGGGGGGCTTCCCAGCTCTCTCCCAACTGATCATGTCAGGAAGGTTAAGGTATGTGGGATTTAAATGCCCAATCCTTCCATAGAGATAAGTCAACATCAGAGGGCTCCAGCAGTATCTCTCTACTCCACCCATTAAAAAAAAATACCACATGAATGGGGTCTTCAGAAGGATTAGTTGTTGGTTGAAAGCTTGTTTGGCTGGCAGTCATTGAGGGTGTATGGCCACGTTAACTTCCTGGTGGTGTAGCTTCTTTAGTTTATAAACACTATCTATAATCTTCTCCCCATCCTCCTTCAGGTGTGTGTGGCCTCCCACCTGGTCTGATGGGTTTGCACTCATACACAGCAGCCAATCTGAGAAACCAGAGCAGCGAGAGGCAGATTACAAATTCAGACTCCCTGCAGATCTTGTGGCTAAGCTTCTATCAAAAATTGCAGCTCTGTCCACTAAAAATAAGCCAAGCAGTCAACTTTCAGAAAATAAACAGCAGGCAAGCTTTACTCAGAAGTACTAATTTATGTCTAATGTTAAAGCCCATAACTAGACGAATGAACCAGTATCTGAAAAAATAATCTAAACTTTTAGTTTTTACCTTCAAACAAGGATTTTATACAAAGCTTTAAAGAAATTTCTCAACAGCTGTTTATCAGATTGGCACATGGACTTCTGGACAGTTTGCAACGTTGGTTTGGAGGTACCAATACTAAAACCTAAATAGGATAGTATGTGTAATTCAGCATTCGGGTCCATGTCCATGGATATACTAGTGATGCATGTTGTACACTTTACCCATAGACTGCAACATATGCTGTACTATGGAGGTATTATCTTCCAGAATGATCTCTTGTAGTGGAGAATATAGTGGCGCACTCTACTACAGTTCTACAGTATGGTACTCATGATACTGTACATGGCCTGTTATACCGAAACGAGTTTCTAGGGATCCAGACAGACTCTTGCGTCTTTCATCCAGCCACTGACGTTTCAGGATTGTGAGTCATGGGGAAAGCAAAAGAATTGTCAACGGATCTTCGGGAAAAGGTAGTTGAACTGAATAAAACAGGAAAGGGATACAAAAAGATATCCAAGGAATTGATCATGTCAGTCAGCAGTGTTCAAACTGTGATTAACAAATGGAAAATCAGGGGCTCTGTAAAAACCAAACCACGGTCAGGTAGACCAACAAAAATGTCAGCCACAACTGCCAGAAAAATTGTCCGGATGCAAAGAAAAACCCACAAACAACATCAGCTGAAATACAGGACTCTGAAAACTAGCGGTGTGGCTGTTTCAGGATGCACAATAAGGAGGCACTTGAAAAAAAAATGGGCTGCATGGTCGAGTCACCAGAATAAAGCCATTACTGTGCAAATGCCACAAAGTATCTCGCCTACAATACACCAAACATCACAGAGACAAGCCTCAAAACTTCTGGAATAAGGTGACTTGGAGTGATGAGACCAAAATCAAACTTTTTGGCCACAACCATAACGTTACTATAAAACACGGAGGTGGATCGCTGATGTTTTGGGGATGTGTGAGCTACAAAGGCAGAGGAAACTTTTTCAAAATTGAAGGAAAGATGAATGTAGCACGATATCAGCAAGTACTGGAGACAAATTTGCTCTCATCAGCCCGGAAGCTGCACATGGGACATACTTGGACCTTCCAACATGACAACGATCCAAAACACAAGGCCAGGTCGACCTGCCATTGGCTACAGCAGAACAAAGTGAAGGTCCTGGAGTGGCCATCTCAGTCTCCTGACCTCAATATCATTGAGCCACTCTGGGGAGATCTCAAGCGTGTAGTTCATGAAAGACAGCCCAGGAATTTACAGGAACTGGAGACTTTTTGCCAAGAAAAATGGCCAGCTTTACCATCTGAGAAAATGAAGAGCCTCATCCACAACTACCACAAAAGACTTCAAGCTGTCATTGATGTTAGCGGGGGCAATATACGGTATTAAGAACTGGGGATGTTAACTTTTGATCAAGGTCATTTGGATGTTTTTGGTTGTCATTATGATTTAAAAACAGAATACAAAAGTAGTTTGACAATAAATGGCTTCACCCAACCTCTAACCCTGAGTGGAAAAAAGTTTTGTGTGTTATCATTCATATTCTCTGAAAAACGACCAAGAAAGCAAAAATTCTGTCGGGGTATGTAAACTTTTGAGCACAACTGTAGAAATGCCATTACCGCGATGGTGCCATTGACAGCAAGTCAATGCCATTTCTAAAATTAAAGGTAGAGCTCAAAAAGTTATTCACATCAAGTTCTTCAAACCCAAGATAACATCCAAATAGAGACTAACAATCCACTTACTGACAGGTGGAATGCTTTGCTTTACATTTAGAGACTTTCTTTTGGTCCAGAGTATTGTTCAACAGGCCTACCACAGATTTCTGCTACCTTGCCATACCATCTTGTGATCTGACATCTGACCTTCATTCATTGTGATTAACAGCTATGTGCGCCTACCTTAACCTTTCCTTCATTGCTGCTTGAATGAAGTTTTCTTCTTTTGCTGACAGATCTGTCTCCTCTACTAAGAGGTTAAAATGATTTTTTCATGTCTGTTTGGAGACCGGCTACACTTTCACAGCCGATATGGTCACTAATGTTCTGATATGAGTGACACTTTAAGTACCATGATGTTGAATGTTCATTTTATTGTGCTAGGAAGCACAATACCAGTTTGTACCTGACTGTGATAATCTTCTACACCGTGGTACGTAATATGTAATTTCCGGCTTATGGATAAACTGTGCTAATGATACATTTTTTATTTATTTTTTATTTTTCAAAACTGCACTGTTTGCTTCCATGGATGGATCTGAAATAGAAGTTTTGCCAAAAGTAAGAAGGGGCCCAATGAAAACTGATAAAATTTCTAAGTTACCTTCTGTTGGTCTCTGCCACTCCAATGTTCATGTACTGAAACCAAGACAAATCCATACAATGTGACAAGACATCTGTATGGCTGGTATTATATCTAGCCATATGTTTAGTGAACAATTACAACCAGGGCCATTTTAACCGGCCCCGGGCAGAGCAGTATACTGAGCCCCACTGCATAAACCACAGGGCACTGTGGACCCAGAGAAAACAGATATGGCAATAATGGCACCTGGCAAGTCTGGATGTTGTGACTACTTACCAAAGGTGTGCCACAGCTTCACAGCAGCTCATACACGGGAGTTGAGACTTGGAGGTGTATTAATACAACCAGTTGCCTTCACTGGTGGGTTGCTGACAAAATGGAGATCAGGAGGCAGGGCCCAGGACAGGTGAACTGCAACTGAATGCAAGTGGAAAGAGAAGCCTACAGCGTGCCACTTAACCACAATTCTGGCAGGAACACATGACTATGTTTTTGGGGGTGTACAAAGCCCCTTCCAATGGAATTGTTGTGAAGAAAGAAATATTGCGTAGCTAGATTTCAAAATGCCTTAACCTTTTGGTCTCAATAAAGATAAGCCACCACCAGAAGTGTGTGCAGCACTTTGTACCCATCTCCATATTGGGTACACATGCACGCTCAGCCTGGGAGCATTTGACGGGAGAAGCATTTAGCTAACAGCAATATAAGTTGTATAATCACCTTTTTAGTCTCCATATTTTATAGACTGATCTACTGCACATCCCCCATTTAACAGCTTGAGCAGAAAAATAGTCTTTTTTTAGCTGCCAATATTAATCGGCAAATTTCTGACTGAATATAAATTTGGCAAGTACCAAGCAGACGGCAGAGATAAGTAAATGACTGTTTCCTAAATCAAATGGAGTAGTATTTCACACAATGATGCTTCGCCCTGGATGCCACACTTCATTGTGTCAGACTTATGGATTTTCACAGATTTAGGAGGATAAATTTGTGCATTCTGCAAATTTACACATCATCTTGATAGAAAAAAAAAACATGTATTCTACAGAAGTCTTGAAAGAATTTGGTTTCGGCCACCAAAGGAAACCCTGGGAGATATGTCTATAGTTGGACCACCTCTCAAGTTAACATGGAATGTCAAAATATTCCTACATAAGCAACCTATTATTAGGAAACAACCTTTTATATCAGACCATAACTTTTCACAGCAGCTTCTCGCTCTGAAATTGAGAGTTGGCTCCAGACACAAAGAGTTGGAACAGCTTCTAAATTTCAGTCCAAACCAGACTTCAGCAGGTGCTGTCAGTCACTCACAAGCTGTTCAGACTAGACTAATGTTAACTATTTTCCTTATCTTTATTCTCAACCCCTTGTTTTACAACGGTTTTTAGGGGAAAAAATTCAGTTAAAAAAAATACAATTAAATGAGCACAAGACTACTCAAATTTTAAGTGTTTGTTACGAGTTGATTCAAAAATATTCTTTAAACAGGGTTTAGAAAGTTCGGCACAAAAAACAGCATTTCAAATGATAAAATTCCTACTGTGAGCAGCTACACATGACATCATAGAGTTCCTACTAAAAACTACAGATTTGTACACAATGATCTCCACCTAGTGGTGGCTGTACATAAACAAAACTGTAATGAGAAGGGAAGTCACTGGACAAGCTTAATGCCAAGAACCCTCTCACCTTGTCACCCATAAGCTCTGCTGGCATTAGGTATGGTTGCTTTAGATTTACTCCACCTTTCATCTTATTTCAGGTTTAATGTATGCAGCATATTGGCTAGAAATATTACTAATTAATATTAGTAATATTAAGTACAAAAAGTTACAAATGTATCCAGTTACCCTTCTGGTAAGTTTAAATGGTTATGAAAAACCCACGGAGGAACCACAGAATAAAATCTGCATGAAAATATCCACACCGATTGAGCGCAGATTTAATTCTGCAGATTCGACCCACTTGAGCAAACTCGAATAGTGGTTCTCAAAGCTCTATAAATTGCCTCTTGGTACATCTACTTATACTCTGTATTCAAAAAAAGTAACAGCTTAGCACTAACAATATAACAACCACCACAACAGTAGTGCTAAACCCACAATGCACTGTTCTCTGAACTAAATGCTGGCAAAATTTTGAACTGTGAACAAAAAGGTATCATGCAAGTCAAAATGAACACAAGTTAGCAAGTCTATTAGGCAGAGACTGTAGAATTGTTCATAGTGGGCTTCAACCAATCCGATCAATGGGTACTCAGAAATGATAAATAAAATATAATTAGCTGTGAATTACAATTGGGCTAGAACCCCCTAATAAAAAAGTGATTAGCTTTTAACATTTACAGAAAGGTAAATGAAGACTATTACCAAATAAACTGCTGTTTTGATTTTGCTAAAAAAAAAAAGCCAAAAATAATCAGAGATATAACCTGCAAAATAGTTTATTACTACTTTCTACAATATAAAATACATAATTTTAATGGTATGAAATACGCTCATGTATGGAAAATAATTATGTAAACAGATCCCTGCGAGATACCTGCCAACTTTCCCATAGATCAGGCCTTAAAGGGAACCTGTCAGGTGCTTTATGATGCCCTGTCTGGAAGTAGGATGTGATAGAGGGAGAGAAGCTGAGCTCTGTGATATTTAGGATTATATGATACAGGAGAGAAGCTGAGCTCCGTGATATATAGGGTTATATGATAGAGGGAGAGAAGCTGAGCCCTGTGATATTTAGGATTATATGATACAGGAGAGAAGCTGAGCTCTGTGATATATAGGGTTATATGATAGAGGGAGAGAAGCTGAGCCCTGTGATATTTAGGATTATATGATACAGGAGAGAAGCTGAGCTCTGTGATACATAGGGTTATATGATAGAGGGAGAGAAGCTGAGCTCTGTGATATTTAGGATTATATGATATAGGAGAGAAGCTGAGCTCTGTGATATATAGAGTTATATGATAGAGGAGAGGAGCAGAGCTTTGTGATATTTAGGATTATATGATACAGGAGAGAAGCTGAGCTCCGTGATATATAGGGTTATATGATACAGGAGAGAAGCTGAGCTCCGTGATATATAGGGTTATAGGATTTATGCTTACCCTGCCACCTACAAAGGCCGACAGCTTCCTATGTATCAGTGTGTATGCAAAGCAAACAGTTAATCAATCCACGGGGGTAGTGTAAGCAGTACTTTCAATTTCTCTTTTGGTATTTTATCTGCTTTGCATTAAAAAATCCTGCTTCAAATCATATAAATCTATATAATCACAGCACTTCCATATCCTGCTCTCAAACAGGGTAGCATAAACCACCTGACCGGTTTCCTTTAAAGTAGGGATGGACAATATTTTCTAGTCCAAGTGTCACATTGTCATATTGTACCTCATGCAAGGTCCGCAGTAAATCTTAGAGGGACTGGCCCACAGGAAAGCCCCCAGTGGGCCCCTGAGCATGGCAGACCTGAAGTTTCTTTTAAACTTCATATACATCCTTGGGTAAAATGGCAGAGAGAAAGAGGCAAAAAATAGGAGGCAGAGTATAAGAAGTATCTACAGTAGTTGTAGGGTGGGCCTCCATATTCAATTTCACAGATGGGCCCCCAGAATTAAATTTTACTGGTGGGCCATAGGCACCCCAGTTCGATACTGTAAAGGAGTATTCCCCATCTGAGACCTTCAAGGTACTTCAATTGTGAATACTCGACATGGCCAAGAGGACTTTGTTTCACTTTGGGGGCTGCCAGGGTTCAGAATGGGGAGGGCTGTATTCTGGGTATGAGGTGTCTATTTTGATTGTAGTTTTTGGGGGTTACAGAAGTGGCGGTTTCACAACTAAAATAAGAGTGAACACCACACATCTATAAAGCCTACTCTCCAACTTATCTACTCCTCTTTGGAGTCTCGAAGCTACCAGACATTTTTATGGTATATTTTGTATCTATAGTGTCAGCCATATAGTGCCCACCGTAACAATGCCATCAGGTGAATGCAGCTGTCAAAAGATGAATATTACCGTCGGCCCCATACATTTAATGTTCTGGAATCCGACGGGTATACAGCTGGTTTTAAAATCTGGTACAGCAGGTTTTAAAATCTGCCGGAATACCGAATCCACAGAAAATCTGACGAGAATCTCATACTGTGTAGACATAGGCTCTGTCTGGTCCACTTCCCTTTAAGTCTCTTTAATAACAGAACTTTTTTAGCTCTAACTAGTCCTGTGATGAGCGTCAAATTCATATAATGAAACTTCTGTCGATCAAAAATTATTGGCACTAATAGAAAATGGTTAAACAATTAGATGGAGAAAAAGATTCTGAAGCTAAAACCGAACATATGATATATCAAAATGTCTTCTGTATAACACACTGATTAGAATTCATAAAACACTGTTAGGCCGTGTTCACACGGCTTATTCCCGACGGATTTGTGAGCCGTATTGAGCTAACAAATTCGCCGTGAATAAGTGACGGGGGCGGGGCAGGTGCGCGGCGGGGGCGCCGCTCCCGGCCCCATAGACAATGCATTGTTTACGGCGCGTACGTGCCGTAAATAATGTGCATGTCACTTTCTCCCCCCGCGGCGGATTCGCCGAGCGGGGGAGGAGCAATGGAATCCACTGTTCTCTATGAGAGCAGTGGATTACCGTAATGACAGGGACGGATTGGCGCCGTACTGAAGCGCTAATCCGGCGCGGAGTACGGCGCCAATCCGTGCCCAAATAAGCCGTGTGAACGGGGCCTTACCGCAATTGTTAGTGCCTGAACAGCCAGGAAAGTGAGCTTAGCTTGTGGTTCCCATTGAAAATTCAGATACCAGACAATCACAGATTTCGGCATACCTGAAATATGAACCCCTTCCCACAGCACGGCCATAATAATATGGCTCTTCATTTCCCCACTTTATAAAAGACATAACTTTTAAATTGTTCCATATATATTGATATTGAAGGCTTGTTTTTTTTTTTTTTGTTTTGTTTTTTTTTGCAGAATAAGATGTACTTTGACCATACTATATAATGTACTGGAAAAACGCAAACAATTCTAAGTGCAGTAATGTTTAAAAAAAACAAAAAAAAAAAAACACTTATTTGCTCCACGTTTGCCGGAGTTTTGTTTTTATAGCATTCACTCCAGTATAAATGATGTGTTACCTGTATTCTTCAGGTCAATAGGATTCTGGTTTAGATCACTGATACAATAGAGATCAGTACACAGCATTGCTGCGGTTTACTAGTCTCTATGGCAACTGTCAGTCACCCGGCAGTTCCCACTATGCATTGCAGGCATGGTGACGTCACAAACAACCCGGAAGTGTTTATTACAACACTCTTGCTCTGTCACGTACCAACACAGCGCTGGCTCACTCCTCCGGTCTGTACCTTAACTGTGGCGGTCATGAAAAATCGCGACAGTTAAGAGTTAATCACCTACAGCCAGAGTTCACTGCGGCATGAGGCCAGCGGTAATATTCCAGTGGTCCCAGGTCACGATCATGCGGGGCTCACTTGTACATCCTTTTGCGAGAACACACTTCCTGCTAGGACGTATAGGTACGTCCAATATCGGGAAGGGGTTAAAAGGGTTTTCTCACCACAATGATTAGCTTTTAATATGTAAGGTAAGGCAAATGAAGACTATTACCAAATACATTGCTGTTTTGATTTTGTTTTGCTCAGAAGATGAAGATTTTATATACTGTTAGTGTACAAAAGATTCTCTTGGTTACCAACTGCCTCTCCCTCCTCTTATCTGATTGCTCTAAGATGCTATCTGACCATGGTGAGTCACTCCCTGCTAAGTCTTATTCCTAGAACAGGTTTTATTCCTTAGAGCTCTGTAACCTTGAGCACTACAAATTATAAACCTCCTGGAGTCATGTCATTGTAACAGGAATAACTAGGAATAGCAGAGCTGATATGAAAATCACTGCTATACAACCACCCACATACTAACCAGGAAGTGAGAGCCTGAAATGAATGGTGGCTGTGTGAAATAGCATGGTGAGAAAACCCCTTTAAGCATGGTTTCAAAATAAAAACACCTCTTCACAGCAATGTTATTTCCTAATGGGAGTCACAATAATGGGCCCTGCCACAATATAAAAAATGTTCAAGAATGATTTGAGAAACAGTAGAAAAGTTCAATCTTTGCTGAAAACACAAGCCTGACTTATGAGGTCGCACACTTCAACTTGCAGGATTTAAAGGGTCTGCTGCTAACATCTTGTTACCAGATACCACAAGACCCATTTAGAGGTCTTCTGGAAGCCATACCATGAAAGGGTCAGAACTGTTTTGGTGTCATAAGGAGGACCATATACAATATATACATATACAATGTATACAATATAAGGAAGGTGGATTTAAATCTTATGGCTCATCTGTTTAGGCTGCTATAAGCCTGGACCTACTGTTGACTCTGAGGAAATTTAGGAAACAATTGCATGGCTCATAGTCAGGTAATTCCAGTAGATGTAGTTATCTAACACTCTAGAAGCTTCAGAGAACCTTAGAAGCCATGATATTTCTAAATATTTATTTTGCTGACTAATAAATGAGGACACTTCAGGTGTTCCATACATGAATAGGAATGTCTTGCGATTATATGGTCACACACAAGTGGACTTGAAGCTCCTAAGCCAAATATAAAGTCTTCCCAATTACAAGGTTTCAGTTATAATACAGTTGCCTTCATACGTGGCAAAGGTGTGTTGGGGCTACATCCAGCACTAAGGCCCAGGTGAGACTACTACCTTTGCACATGCAATAGCAATCGCATCTTGTCACAATAGTTTCACAACTGAAACTTTAAAGGGAACCTGTCACATAGGTTATGTCACCCTTGCTGAGGACAGCACAAGCTAGTGAAAGACATGCGGTTTCCAGGGCTGTGTCCCTTATTTTCTAAGGCGCTGTAGTTTCAGAGTATTTAAAGGGATGTTCTCGCTACAAAGATCATATCTGTAATGATGGGGACAGTAAAAAAAAAAAAAGGAATTTTGCAATTGGTTTGTATTACCTAAATACATTTAGTATAGCAGATATTAGCTAATCTGTGAGTGTCTAGAGTGAAATCTGAAGCCTGAGGTCGGGCCACGCACCCATTGCTGTGAGTGTCTGACTGATATTTAGTTCCACTCTGTGTGGGGACACACCCCCTCTGCTGTGATTGGCTGCCTGCACTCTGTGCTTACCTCCTCCTGAGCTGTGTGAAGCTGAAGGCTGATCTGCTCAGGGACAGCTCTGATTTAAGGATCTGGGCAACGCTAGATTCACTCCCCTCATCCATAGAACGCACATATAATACCCTCTGCTCACCCACCCATATACCACACAGACAATACACGCTTCGAGACCCAATGACAAGATGTCACTTTATGTAATATTAGAGGTCTGCATGTATAACTGTTTACACAAATGCAGGTGTTCTGGTTACAAGGAGCTTGTGGAGGGAGGTGACAGCTCTACAGACATGGGAACTGACCATTGCAGGAGGTCTGTAGAGCTGTGACATCCTCTCCCTTCCACTGCTCACACAGAATGATGATGTCACTAGTCTTCAGCGAGAGAAGACACGCCTACTGGGAGGACAGACCCACCCCTGGATTTGAAGCTGTAAGAGAAAGAGAGAAAGCAGAAGGTGCCTGCAAAAGCCTGTGCAGAGAAAACCCCTTTAATGTTCAAATCTGGCCATTTGCAGCCTGTTCTCCCAGAGAGGAGTCTACATAATTCATGAACAGGTGTTAGCCCCGCCCACCCACTGGTTATTCACAGGTTTGTACCTATTCATAGTAAAAGGAATTAATCCGCAATGAATGGGCAGGGCTAGCCATACATGGGCAGGGCTAACACCTGCTCATGAATAAGCTGGACTCTTTTATGGCTGCACGCTGCCAAAAATGAGTGTTAAATGCTCTTAAACTCCTACAGCTTACAAAATAAGTGACACTGCGCCGGAAACAGCATGTCTGTCACTGGCTTGTGCTGTCCTCAGCAAGAATGGCATAACCTATGTGACAGGGTCAATTTAAAGGTTTGCATAATGGAACTAATCAAAAAGCAAAGCAATTAAAAGCACAGACGTTTAATTGTGCTAAATATCGAGCAGCTGAACCTTTGTACCAAAAATAATGCCTGGTTCTAAAGGCTTCGATTCTGCCATGTCCTGTTCTCTTTCAGGAGATGTATCGTCTTTCAATCTTTCTCCAGCAGTGAGGAAGAATGTGCATTTAATGACCATGAAAATGACAAAACAGAAGTAAAGGCAACACAGAACTTGATATTAAATTACCTTGACTCTTTAAACTTTCTTACTCCGGAAAGTGGCACTTTCAAGCTTTGTTGCTTTTATTTGACTTAACATTGTAGGAACATTTTAGGTTTTATTACTCACAATGCATTACTCAGGTGATCATCCCAACTCGGCACAATTGTCTATTACTCTACAAAGTAAACAAAAGCACCTCTTAGATGTGGTTACATCTACTACAATTGTAGCAAAAAGGTTGTCACAACAAAAACACATCTTGGCTTACTATAGGGCAGTCGTAAGTAGCAGAGAGCCATCTTGTGCATGAAAGGTAACTCTAGTTTGAGAAGACTAAGGTGCTTGTCGTCATTAAATTTTGTTAAAATTTCAATGTTGAATAGAGATTAGCGAGCAGTAAAATGTTCTAGTTTGATTAGAACCTTGAACTTTAGTGTGTTCGGTTCGAGGTGCTATTCCAACTAGAACTCTGACCCTGTTAAAGTCAATGGGAGAAGATGTTCTGGTTAATTTTTATACCTATACAGGTGAGAAGCTGGAATTACCATCCATAACAGTAAACTGGATATGTGAAACAACTTGGTGAAGAAAATTTGGCTCTAAGGTTGACAGAAAAAAAATAAGAGGCTAAAATACTTCATTCCTTTCAATGGTTAACTGAAAAGATGAGGACAGCTTGCAAGCAGGGGCATAGCTATAGGATGTGCAGCGGTAGCAGCTGCTACGGGGCCCTGCATCCTGATGGGGCCCAAAAGCCACAGGAGATTTGGAGACAGTGTGTTATACAATTACTGAGCCCCCAAAACTGCAAAAACTGAACTTTTGGGCACTGAGTATGATTTAGCAAATCCAAGTACTCCGTATAATATATCCATGCATATGAGAGTTAGGCGTTATGTGAGCCTGCAAATATGACCAAATAACAGCGTCTGGGTGTGGGAAAGATGCAGCCAGCAATACCAAACTCCCTAACTATTGATGTCTATGGAGAGGAAAATGCTATTTAACTAAGAGCAGTCTGTACAGTACAGAGAGTGAGCTGAAAATGGCATTCACAAGGCAATACAGTGAAATATATAAAACATGATCTTGTGATTTTAGCAGCCAATGAGACCCCAACACCTCAGCGATGAAATTTTGACACTTCTCTGTGCTCTGCACTGATTGGATGGTCGCCAAATGTGCAGAAAGGTGATTGGATGGCCACCAAATGTGCAGAAAGGTAAGTGGATGGCCGCCAAAAGTGCAGAAAACCGCTGAAAATGAAATTAAAAATGGCGTGTAGTACTTTACTCGAACGAACAGTAAAATGTTCGGTTCGAATTCTAAAAATTTGAGAAGTTCTACTAGAACTTAACTTTTCTAGAACAGTTCGATCAACACTAATTTTGAATTGTGCAGGTAGGTTAATGTTGCTTTAAGCAAAGTCAATATGATGGAGGCAAGCCATGAAATTACTTTGGGGCCAAAGCCTGGTGTGTTCGAGCCCTTTTTGTTCTGGGTGTTAAGATTATGAAAAATACTCCACTCTTATAAGCAACTGTATTGTAAGCAAACAGGAAGATGGAGAATTAGCCCAATAGTTATGGAAAAGACTTGGAAGGCGAAACAAGCACCAGACTCTTCTGTTCTGGGTGGCTAAACCCAATGCCTGATCTTTGTACTCCCCCCACTAATAGCATAATTTATTTAGCTACTATAAAGTTTTTGTCTAGTTCTATAAAATATTCAATTATTGCCTACATCTTAAGAAGAAACACATTCCTCCAACTTAAAAGAGGTTGACAAACTGTGCTGGCATCCAACAACTAAAGAAGATAAGATTACAAATTGTTAGAAGATTGTTTTTATTTTCCCCCGACTCCGGTGTGTATTACACAAACAGATGAACCGTGATACAGAATTGTCAGAGCGTGTCGAATGTTTCCTAAGACGTCTGCATAAAATAACCTGCTTCTGATTAACTTTTATATTCATATTCTTAATAGGCGAACAGAATAAAATAATTCATTATCTCTTTGCATCAGCTACTGCCTGGAATTACAGATCAATTCGTCTTGAGGTTGTTTGATATTTTCCAATAATTATTTATAAAACGCCAACCGCTGGAATATTTATACAGATTATGAAGCAAGATTTTCCCATAAAGATGCTGGACTGAGTGATTTTATTTTTTAGTTTTATGAGCTTATGTGGCAAGTTTGAGCCATCATGTTGGCAGGCATCCTGGAGAGAGGTTGGAGGTTGATAAGTAGTCCACCTCATAAAAAACCCACAGAGTTGTAACGCCGGAACACAAATTATGGCCTGGAACGCTTGATCGGATTCAATTAATTCTGCAGGTTGCGGTGATGAATTAGAGTAAAAGTCAAAACAAGTTTTGGGTCATCAATATTTAATGTACTAAAAAGCAATGGAATGTGGGGACACTTAATTGGCCTGTGATAAAACTTCAGAATTT
Source organism: Phyllomedusa bahiana (assembly GCA_025379985.1). Classification (NCBI taxonomy): domain Eukaryota; kingdom Metazoa; phylum Chordata; class Amphibia; order Anura; family Hylidae; genus Phyllomedusa; species Phyllomedusa bahiana. The sequence goes on along the minus strand of JAODAL010002702.1, from coordinate 95,909 downwards.
TAATTTATATGGCGCTGTGTTCGACACAAATAACCCTGAACGAACTGTTGGTGTCTCATCTAAGCTGCAAACTGCAAAAATGATTTTCAAAAAAACGTCAAAGTCGAGTAAAGACAGTTCTGGAAAGTAATATAGGTTGTATCTCATGATCAGCCCAATGTAAGCAATACTAAGTATTTACAAAGGTTTAAATGAATTATATCTGTATATTAAAGTAAACCAGTCATGGGGGTTTAAGCTACCATACTTAAAATCAGAACATGATATAGGGAGGGAGACGAGCAGAGCTTTGTGATATTTAAAGGGGTTGTCTCACTACAAGGATTGCTTTTTAGGTTAAAGATTTTGCAAAAACAACTCACTTTGCAATATATGTTCATTAACAGTGTCCTACCTTTTCTGAGATATCCCCTGTTGTATGGGCTGCATGAGCTCCTCAGGTCACTATGGCTACAGACCTGTTTGATCTCTTCTGATAGGCTGCCAGGTCTGGTTGCTACAGCTACAGACCTGGCTTCTACTGCAGCCTAGTAGAAAACAGTAAACATGCCCCTGAATTCAAAGTGAAACCAAGAAAATAGGACTAAGGTTAGATGAATCAATGTAGTGAGACAACCCCTTTAAGGTTTATATGATAGAGGAGAGGAGCAGTGCTCTGTGATATATAGGGTTATATGATTTGAAGCAGGATTTCTGAGTAAGAAAGAGAGAAAAAAATAAAACAGAACATGAAAATACTAATGACCCCGCCCACATAGAGTGATTGACAGATTGCTCTGCACATAAACGGATGCATGGGAGGCTGTGAATCACTGTATGTGAATGAGAAAAGCAGGACTCCTGCTGTCTTTTAAAGAGTCCTATCAGTAATTTCTTTGCTTTGCTCAGAAATCTTGCTCCAAGACTCATATATACCCATACATCACAAAGCTCAGCTTCTCTCTCACTAACACATTCTGATATCAGATAGGGCAGCATAAACCACCTGATGGGTTCCCCTTAATATACAGATATGAGTAAAAAAAAACATTGAACGACGTTGTATATATATAGTGTTACTTACCTTGGACCAATCAGGAGTTACAACCTATATTACTTTCCAGAGCTGCATTAACAATAATGCTGGTTGTCAACAGTCAACAAGCTTTTTGACAGTCACGCTCCTAACAGCTTAGAGGAGCTCCTACAAAGCACAAGCACAGTTTGTTCTTTTTTTGCATCAAGTTAATGTAAAGTGAAAAGTTCCCAAAATGCAAGTAACCAAGATAAGCTTCTGTTCAGATCGTGTTTAAGTCTTCTTTCAGAGATACTTATGGAAAACATTTAGAACGTACTCATTTTAGAATGAGAATGCTGAAAACGGGAGTTGTGAAAACTCTAAAGCAGTGATGGCAAACCTTTTGAGCTCGGGGTGTAAAATTCATTAAAAAAAAACTAACTGAAGTGCCGTGTCATATCTAGAAATATCCATAACTTTGTGTACACTGTCCCCTTTATCTTCAACCCCAAATATATACAGCTTAGTATGTCTCTCTGTATATACAGCTCCCCGTATCCTCAGCCCCTCATATATACACTGTCCCCTATATCCCTATATCCTCGGCCCCCATATATACAGCTCAGTATAAGGCTCCCTGTAGATACAGTTCCCCGTGTATACACTGTCCCCTATATCTTCAATCACTGCCCTGCAGGAGGTGAGACCACAGGTAATTGCACCTGTCTCCTGTGTCACTGAGGCATTTTGTCTATGTCCACTTCCCCCAACACAAGTGACAGGGCCCTCAGCCTACATGAGCCAGTGTGGGTGTGAGCGTCCCAGCTTAAACACTGTTCACATTGGATCTTCCAGCTCCTGCACAGAGGTAAGAGTAGAAAAGAGTCTGCAGTTACCAGGGGCATGGATACATGGAGAGGGGGCTGTTTGTATGATATACCTAAAGCCGGTGCTTCTGCTTATCTCCTGCCTTAGCGTAGCTCACAAACAGGAGTAGCACTATGGAGGCAGGAAACAGCAAGCCGCGTCTTCACTAGTTTCCTGCCGAGACTTAAGGAGGTGATGACCAGTGAGGGAGGAGACACGCCTTCCGCTGCACCGCTCAGACTGTGAAGGCAAGTGACAAGATGAACGGACATCTAGCCACTTGTCTCCATTTTACATGGAGCTCGGAGTCACCAGGGTTTCACTGACTCTTCAGTGGGCCAAGCCAAGCCTGGGTTCGGAGATGACACAATGCATTTCACCCAAAATGTGTTGGTGTGCCACCTTTGACATGCCTGTCAAAGGTTTGCCATCACTACACTAAGGCAGCAAGAAACTTACAGAACTATGAATGCTGCTCAGTACTATAAAGCAGACTGAATCTGGAGTTTTTAGCATGGTGTCCTACATCTGTTGGCAGTCCTGGACTGGCAATCTGCCTGGGCAGATACCCAATAGGCCGCACTACCGGCTACAGTATATATTGGGCGACTCCTCTCTTCCTCTCAGTAATTTAGGCACATAACTTTCTATCACCTGAGTAGAGCAGTCTGTATTCTACCCCGATAAAGCTCCCTATGCTAGACCAGCAGAGCTCACACATCCCCTTCCAGGAGAGGAGTAAGGTCACCAGTATGTGACTGTCCACAGGACAGGACCCAGTAAGAAGCTAAAATGGGACCTTCGAGCGGATTCTGGGACTACAGGCAGTTCTGTGTACAGAAGATGAGACCCCAGCAGCTACTCCTCTCCTGCCTGACCTGTGAGAGGAAGCACATGGAGAAGTCCTGTCAGACTAAATCAGCACAGCTCAGCAAGGAGGGCAAGTATATGAAGATGGTCATGTTCTTCCCTCCCTCTGTTCATGTACTCCATACCTCCTTCATGACCTCTACTCTCTTCCCCTTCATGAACTGCCCCACTCATGTCCTCCCCTGCTCCATGTCTTCCCTTCACCCACTTTATATCTTATCCTATTCATGTCCTTCCCTCCTCCCTCCATGTCCTGCCTTCCTTCATGTCCTCCCTCCTCCCCCTTTATGTCCCCCTAGGTCCTCAATTTCATCCCCTGCTACTCCTTGAAAGTAAAAAAGAAAAAAAAAGAAAATGAATGTAACCATCTTCCACAGATGTGTATATATACATTCAGACAATCAGCAGCCTTTTTCTAGACAGGTGAAGGAAGTATATCATTTCTCCAGTGTGGGAGAAAGGCTACTGGTTGCTTGACGAGATATTGGATGTCATATATCTAGATCTTTCTAAAGCATTTGATACGGTGCCACATAAAAGGTTGGTAAGTAAAATGAGAATGCTTGGACTGGGGGAAAATGAGCCAGTTGCTTACCCACTTGTAAACAGTGATAGAAAACAAAGGGTGGTAATTAATGGTACATACTCAGACTGGATCCCTGTTACTAGTGGGGTACCACAAGGCTCAGTATTGGGCACTATCCTCTTTAATGTTTTCATTAATGATCTTACACATGCACAGTAGAATATCGATCTTTGCAGACGATACTAAGCTCTGTAAAGTAATCAACACAATAGAGGATAATGCGCTATTACAAAGGGATCTGGATAAGTTGGAGACCTGGGCAGAGAAATGCCAGATGAGGTTTAACACAGATAAATGCAAGGTTATGCACATGGGGAGGAAAAATCCATTACATGACAACCTATTAAACAGGAAAACGCTGGGTAAAAGTGACATGGAGAAGGTCTTGGGAATCCTGGTGGACAGTAAACTTAATTGTAGCAGCCAGTGTCAGACAGCAGCTTCCAAGGCAAATAGGATTATGGAGTGTAGCACATGATGAGAACATTATTCTCCATTATACAAGTCACTGGTTAGACCACACATGGAATATTATGTACAGTTTTGGGCACCAGTGCACAGGAAAGACATTGTAGAGCATCAATAGATACAAAGGCGGGCAACAAAAATTATAAAAGGACTGGATGGACCACAATACACAGAAAGACTAGCAAAATTAGGGTTATTTAGTTTAGAGAAAAGACGGCTTCGGGGGCACGTAATAAATATGTTCAAATATAATAAAGGTCAATATAGTGATCTCTCCCAAAATCTATTTATACCCAGGACTGTATCAAGAACAAAGGGGCATCCTCTACATCTTGAGGATAGAAAGTTTCTACATAAACATAGAAAGGGATTCTTTACTGTTAGAGCAGTGAGACTGTGAAACTCTCTGTCAGAGGAACCTTTCATGGTGAATTCAATAACAGAGTTCAAAAAGGGTTTGGATGCATTTCTAGAGTGTAATAAAATAACAAGTTATAGTGACTAGGATTCTAGAGTAGGGCGTTGATCCAGGCATTTATTCTGATTGCCAGATTGGAGTCAGGAAGGTATTTTTTTCCCTAAAATGGGGACAAACTCATGGGAGTTTTTGCCTTCCTCTGGATAAACACTTTAGCAAAATAGGCTGAACTGGATGGACATATGTCTTTTTTAGGCCTTACAAACTATGTAACTATGAAACTATGTAACTATGATGTTACCGCAAATCGCTAACAGGATTCAGATCCAGCTGTAGCCAAATCCAAAAGCTTTGACTTTTTTTTTTGCAGGACAAGGCGTAATGTTTAATGTTACCATTGACTGCACAATATAATGTACTAGGAAACAAAAGTTTGTGGGTTAGAATGTGAAAAACAAAAAAAAATAAAAAAAATTTAGCGCCTTTTTTTATGGGGGATTACCATTTTAAAACATTATACTTGTGTCTTCACTACCCCTGGCTCCTTACTGCTTCAATCCTTGCCTAGCTTGATTACACTACAGTCTGTATGTTATGCTGACTGCCATCTACTAGTGAAAGTTATACACAATGTGGAAGATGGTCATATTTTACCAGCAGATTCCAAAAAGCTTTAAATACAAACAGTCCAGTTGAAGAAGGAAAGGGAAGATCCCTCAATTTATTAATGCTTGCCACTTCAGCCTATCCTGCTATTTCTAACCTCTTTCGTGAATGAAATCAAACACTGTGTCACAGTGGGTATTGGTGTGTGTGTGCGAACGTACATATATACAGTATCTCATACAAGTGGGTACACCCCTAAGTGAAAAGGACAAATTGTACCCAAAGTCTCGATATTTTGTGTGACCGCCATTACTTTCCAGCACTGCCTTAACTCTCTTGGGCATGGAGTTCACTAGAACTTCACAGGTTGTCCCTGAAATTCTCTTCCACTCCTCCATGAGAACATCACAGAGCTGGTGAATGTTAGAGACCTTTTGAGGATGAGCAAAGATGCTCAATATGGTTTAGGTCTGGAGACATGCTTGGACAGTCCAGCACCTTTGCATTCATTTTCCTTAGCAAGGCAGTGTTATTCTTGGAAGTATGTTTGGGGTCGTTATCATGTTGGAATACTGCCCTGCAGCCCAGTTTCTTAAGGCAGGGGCTCATGCTCTGCTTCAGTATGTCACAGTACATGTTGGTATTCATGGTTCCCACAATGAACTGTAGATCCACACAGCCGGCAGCACTCATGCAGCCTCAAACCATGACACTCCCATCACCATGCTTGACTGTAGACAATACACACTTGTCTTTGTACTCCTCACCTGGTTGCCACCACACACACTTAACACCATCCTATCTGAACTAAATATGTTTCTCAGACCACAGGACATGGTTCTAGTAATCCATGTCTTTGGTCTGCTAGTCTTCAGCCTGCAAACAGCTTGCTTTCTCGTGCATCATCTTTAGATGAGGCTTCCTTCTGGGACAATAGCTATGCAGACCAATTTGATGTGTGCAGCCTATGGTCTGACCACTGACACACTGACCCAGCATCCAATTAACCTCTGCAGCAATGCTGGCAGGACTCGTACGTCTATTTTGAAAAGACAAATCTCTGGTCATGATGCCTAGCACATGCACTTAACTTCTTTGGTTGATCCTAGCGAGGCCTTTTCTGAGTGGAACTTGTCTTGTTAAAGCGCTGTATGGTCTTGGCCACCATGCTGCATTTCAGTTTCAGGGTGTTCATAATGTTCTTATAGCATAGGCCATTTTTATGTAAAGTTACAACTCCTCAGAGTTCTTTGCCATGTTGAACTTCCAGTGACCAGTATGTAGGAGTAAGGGCATGTCCCCACGGCAAGGGTTTTTGGCCATTTTTTCAGCCGGTTTGCAGTTTTTCAGACCGCCTGAAAAACTGGCCGAAAATGAGCACAATGGTGCTCTATGGAAAACCCGTGCAGCAGTCCCCACTGCACGGGTTTTCTGTCCGGCGGTTTTTCCGCCCGTGGTCCGGCCGTAAAACATTGTGCAAGCACAATCTTCCATCCGGTTTCCGGACGGAATCTGTGCTAGCCAATGTGAAGGGCAAGGGCTTTTCTCCACTCATCGCGGAGAAAAGCCGTCCCCCCCGCGGCCGTGGGTACGGCCGCAAAACAGGACAAATACTGGACGGAAAACCGGCCGGTATTTGTCCTGTGCCATGGGAACGCACCCTAAGAGTGCAATAACATCAAATTTAACACACCTGCTCCCCATTCACACCCGTTACCTTGTAACCACTAATGAGTCACATGACACCCTAGAGTGAAAATGGCAAATTTTACGCAGTATGTCTATTTTCACCTAGGGAAGTACTCACTTTTGTTGCCAGTGGTTTAGACATTGATAGCTATGTGTGGTGTTATTTTGAGGGCACACCAAATTTATACTGGTCTACAAGCTGTACATTGACTACTTTACATTATATCAAAATGTCATATCTTCATTGTTGTCCTATGGAAAGATATAACACAATATTTACAAAAATGTGAGGGGTTCATTCACTTTTGTGAGATACTTTGTGTGCATGTATGTGTGCGAATGAAAGTATACATGTGTTACAGTGTGTATATGTTTGTGTGAATGTATGCACACTTACAAAAACTAAAATTTACCTGCATTTCAGCATTCAGTACTAATAAAATGTGGTCCAATTGTTATCCAAGTCAAGACTATAGACAAATACAATTTGGTTAAATAACATATACAACAAACACATACAGTTATTATGCTGTTCATATCCTATTAAACATTTCCAGTGCATGAAGAAAAACGAAATGCCTGTGGGGCCATTTAAAGTCCCCTCTTTCTTTTGTATGCTCCCTGCCACAATCAACCAATGATACACAGACAGCTGAATAGTGCCATAGGATTCCATGCCCATCATTCACCCATACCTTCTTTAGGCCTATTAGAGGGAAGATAGATGGCCAAGGTGGCACAAAGATATTGGGCTGCAGTCATCTCTGGCCCCAGGCTGAAAGAAGCCTGTTACTTACAGTGCTCCACTAAAGAGGATGTGGAATAGGAGAAAAGCAAGCATTGCATTTTTTAACTTTTCTTAGATTTTTTTTGTTTGCGGGGCTCTATGGAAGAATATTACTACTTTTGGGGGCACCTTCGAGGACCATTAACAGAAGACTCTGAGGGAACACTATCATTAAAATGTGCACTCGGATGGGAGAAATATTTCTGGAGGGATTATTACTAATAGGTCTCTCAGGGGGAACTCTGGCATAGTTACTTTCGAGACACTATTACACTGTGTGATACTAATATTTTTGGGGAGCCGCCTGTAGGGAGGTCATATTTCTGTAGCACAGAATGTGGGGGCACTAGGCAGCACAGCAGGCACATTATTAGGGGTAACAGCAGGATGACCCTGTTAGGGCACCAGGATGAGTAAAAAAGGTAGAAGGGATAACTAAGCTGTCCGAGACATACCTGGAAGAAACATCATAGTGATCTGGGCCAGATAAAAAGATGAAGAAAGAGAACACATACAATTAGAGAAGAGGTCTCCTGTGAGTCACTTAATTTAATTGTTGTATATTTTGCATGTGACTGCATCTGATTAGTGTTGTATTCTCCTGTATGTTAAAAAGTTATATCCACCCAGGGACAGTGTGCTGCTGAGCCAATGCATCTAGACCTGGCATGTAAAGTTTTTGGCATGGAGAAGAGGGGGATTTGGAAAGTGTCTTGGGGCTTGTGCCCCGAATCTGATTTAAAGACCCGATCAACACACCTTATATAATGATCAAAATATATTCAGACGGCTCCTTTTCACATCGGGCTACGGCCCGTTTATTCTCTCCTTATGGTCCTTCACTTGTGACTATTTTGAAAAAGGTCTTTTGACCGAAACGTCATATATGTAAAGTCACCTATACCTTTCATATGTGCGGAGCCTGTGGATAAAAATAAAATATCCTTTTTTGCATTTATTTGAGTGCGGTCTAATTTGATTTTTGGTTACATATGTGGTGAAACTCCACCCACAGACCAGCACCATACAAATATAAATAAGCGAACTGAGAGTGCCTTTCCTTCTCTTTCGTTGCCAAAATATATTTTGATCATTATGTGCTGTAGAACCATAGATGTTTTATATACAAGGCAGCAATGCTGCTCAGACACAAACATCAAACATAGACTGTATCCGTTTTATAGCCACAAATATTGCTATACAGTAGACTATTTGAAAGGTTTAATACAAAACAGTCTTCATGGATACAGTAACAGCACATAATATGTACCACACACCGTGGTGCCAGAGCTTAAGACCATAAAACATGCTTGCAAACATCAGACGCACACATTCTGGGGTAGGACATGTTTGAGGATTAGCTGGAGCCTGCAAGGCCAGAACGGATTAGCACAGAGAACTCGTTATCCTGGTTACCAGAATATATTAACAAATTAAAACATCAGAGGATTTCAGAGCTGGCTGCATGAGCTCAGCAATATAAGGGCACAAGAAAGTGGGCCATTGCTGTAGTGATAATTGTGACCTATTAGAATGTACTAAGGATGAAGGAAGGGGTCGGCTTCAGGACACAAAAAAAAACATTAACATCTACGATATTGTCCATTAAGCTGTTAAAGGTCAAAACAACATCCACAAAGCTGACTATGCTCATAGAAAACCAAAAATGGTATAATTCACCAACATCAAATTAATTTGCACAGCAAGCTAAAAGCCCCCAATAGATGCCTAAATTGGCCAATAGAAATGGTAATGTGTAACATCAACAATAACAGGTAAGTGTGCTTATGGTACGGGAATTTTCTAGCCAGTTATAATCTTGTAGATCATACAAATATTGTATCAGATTCTGGAGAAATTTGTCTTAAACTTACTGTAAAAAAAACTTCACACCAATGTTCAGTATAATAAAAGAAAACTGACTGTAGGAAAATGTGCCCATAGTAGTTACCTGCTGTAGGAACCTAGGGCAACGTCTATGAATTCGCCTTCGCCATTTTTTTGAGTATATTTCTGGTTCTATAGATGTATAAACAGGCGTATGGCTAAACTTGGCGCAATGTGCGTCTGATGACACATTTTAATACGCCAAAGTTTGGTGTGAAACTGCCATACATAATTTGGAACATAACACTCTAAGTGACAATTTTGAGTATTATGTGCCAAAAATGTTAAGCGCATAACACTTTCATTAATGCTGTTGCATTACACACTCCTCTATATCCATTTAGAACTTGTGTGTTGGCGCTAAGTTAAAAACATGGCGCATGCGAAGTCATAGATGTCGCCCTTGAGCCTTCTTAGCTGAAGCTAATGCATTTGGGTTGGACCCTTCAAGTTACCTAGTCACACCAACTAGTTGCAGTACCAGGTTTAAAATAAAATACATAAATCAGCAAAAATTCTATTTAACACGTGTCTCTCTGTAAAGCAAGTCAACTTACAGTGCAGAATATATATATCATACCCTAGTGCATCTGGAATAGTATTTGTTACCTTTGAGTAGGCCCAACAAAAAACATCCAATGTTTGATATAAAGGACTGTCTTTCAGAGAGATTATACGGCGTTGTCTACATTTCATTAATGACAAAATTCTATTTACGTCTCAGCTTTTCATTTCCAGAAAATATCGAATCTATAATCGATCTAGCCACATAAAGGCATTTTTGTATGGTCACTCAATCATCATTTAAGAGTTGAAACATTAAAAGGCTAGTTTTTTTCTCAGATGTGTCTCCCATAACTAAGCAGACCACAGGGAGCCCTGCTACTGGGAGGGTGTCCAGCATTAATCTAGGAAAGCCTAGATTTGAGCAATTATTTAATTTTCCTGCAACTCCCCCAAAAGCGAGCAACAGCATTACATGGTGACTAGTAGACCACTGGACTAGCCATAACCTGTAAAGACATGTTGGATCCTCTTGAGTGAGAGATTGCCACACTCTACCTTAGCTAGTTAATGTAGGTACCTCATCCAGGACTCCCTTCTATTAACCGATAATTACATTTTAGGGTATCTGAAAACTATACAATGCCTCTAAGGGAAACCAATCACAGTGAACATGCTATCTGACCTGCTGGCAGAGAGTTACAGAGCAAGAGTAGCTAAGCAGATTGAGGTATAAATTTTGTGTGCAAAGATTTAGCATCTTACTTTTTTTTTTTTTAATGTTATTGGATTAAATCCTTATTCTGGGTTATGATGTCCAGTGGGCAGTCTGATCAGTGATTGACAGTCTTCCTTGCATGAGTGTGCATACAAGGATAACTGTTAATCAATGGTAAGACCGCCCAGTGGACTCCTTTATCCAGAATAAGCAGAAATTAAATTAACAAATTGCAAAGAGCTACTGAAATTATACAATCAATCAACTCAGCTACTCCTAACACAATGCTGAGATCAGGTAATCAGAAGGCATGTTCACTGTGACAGGTTCTCTTTAAAGAACTGTAAAATTGGCAAAATATGGTCACAAAGAAGGAGTCTTAGAGGTGGGAAAAGATTAGGTTTATTGGTGACATTCTACAGTGATTTTAGTATTCCCTTAGGAGATCTGGAACCTGTCTCTAAGATATTTTAGAAGAGTCTGTGAGTAGATCTCTGTGGTTTGTGGGTAAATGTACCCTTTAATCGACATTTCCCACTAGAACGCATTCTCTTCCTGCTACTTTCCACAGCTCAGTTTTTATGTTTCCCTACAGCTGTATTTCTGTTGTAACATTAGACCTCGTCATTTATAATAATGAATGAATAAGGCAACCTGGATTAATTCCCAGATCACTATCGTTCTGCAGCTGACACTCATCTCCTTGTAGCAAGGAGTATAAACTTCGATACAATCACATTATTAGGCATGAAGATTTCAACGTTTCTCATCAGTAGATACAATATTGGTGTGAACTGTGATAGTAACTACTGACAATGACAACACGATCAGTAAAAATATGGCCATTCATCACTGATAAAATAGTGAGTAGCATGCAGGACGATCTACTAAAGGGGTGTTCCCATCTCAGACATTTATGGCATATCGATAATCGGAACTCCAAGAGTAGAATGAAAAGTACCCTGCTATCATGACTTATGCTGTCTTCTGCATAGAGACTTCGTGGACCAGAGGTGGGACCCAAACCTGTCATACGTTGATGGCCTGTACGACCAATGCTATAAATGTCTAATATAGGACCGCCCCTTTAACATGACAGCAACCTTAAAGCGGTTTTCTTGGAGTCGAATAATGTTGGCAAAGTCATTGATGTCAGATAAGTCACAACTGCTGCAAAGTGAACACTCTCTGGTAAATGTGCTTCAGCACGCTCAGCTAATCAGTGAGGGTCCCAGTGTCAGTCCTAAGGATAGGCCATCAATATCAAAGCCTCAGATAAATTCTGTATAATCATTGCTGTTGATGTCCCCTACCCTACACATGGACAGTGTACAAATAACCATACTATAGAGTGCCTACTCATAAGCACCAAATAACAATACTATATACTGGCCAAATATAGTAGCCTAAATAACACCACAACCATACAGGGCTCAACACTAACATACATAATAGCCATCTAATAATGGTGTAAATCAATGCCTATATAATACTGTTATACAATTAATACAGAGATGCTTTGTTATCACAACTATCAGGTGCCAGGCAATCTAGGGCACCGCATTCAGCACAGGTATCCAATGCCCACCATACAACCAACACAGGTCTTACAACCCTAAGGCTGTCTCAGATAAATGTAAGATTTTTAAATGAGCAATAAACTTTTAAATACCAATATCTTAAACTTACAAGAAAGATCAATATTTTTAAAAGGTGGTTTTAAGCTCTTTATTTATGGCATAATTTAATTGAGTAGTGCAGATAATGTGCCCCGAATAAGGTAGTAAATCCTCACTGGTGTCCTATCCTGGCATATCCAAAAATACAGTGATAATTGTTTTCATTATTACACAACCTCAACTACTACAATACTCTATTCGGTACCACTCACATAACATTTCTGGACCCAGTTTGTGGTATCCATTGGCATACCGTGAAAAATGCTGCAGCAGATCAATGAAGGGGTCCATAAAGATCTATAGGGCAAATGCATACGTAGATCTATATGGCACTATCATGGCCCCTGCCACAGTATCTGTCTGGATACATTTTTCACGGTCTCCCGATAAATACTATAAATAGGAATCAGAAATGTGATATGAATGGGACCTTACTCTGTCTGGCCCAAACGCTGACTACAGCCTTTTGACATACAGTATGTTCTATAAGTAAAAATATTATACTGGGAGTTGTAGTTTCAGAAGTGATGGACAACCATAATTTGGAGCACTGGTGTAGCTAAGGAGAGGTGATGATTTGCCCAAGGCAGCACTATTGGGTTGTCCAGTTGCCTTTTTTATCTCCCCTAACTGTTTTATGCTAGTTATGCAATACTAAGATAAAGAAAAACTTGCACTCACCTCACCACTCATCAATGTTCCAGCACTGCCACTGCCGGCACTCTACCTTATTCGGTTTACTTCTGGCTGTGCGGTTGGCTCATCAGTCAGTGGCTGTCTTAATAGGGAGACCAGTGGTATAACTGGAACAGTGGTGAGTAGCAAGGTAAGTATGAGGGGTTTTATTTTAGTACTAGCTTACAATTCGCAAACTACGGGTTTGAGCTCCAGGTGGTAAAAGCGCTAGTTACATAACTGAGTTGGGAACAATATTCTAGCAATGTTCTCATTTGTATATCATTTTAAGGAGAGGCAACGACTAGATAGATGTGAGAATTTTCATTTTGGCTATACCATCTCCAACATATGAAGTTATAGGTATACTAGAGAGTATCTTTTCTGGTAGGTTACTTATAGTGGTCATTTAAAATTCTAGAAAAGAGTCGGCTAAAGTAGTGCCACTCTTTGCCATGGACTGTGTCTGGTATTGCACCCTTCCTGTATTAAACTTTAAATAGAAGAATCAAAATGTACATTTTTGATGAAAGTATTAAGGCCTATCCAAAGATAAAATTACATTTCCTCCAGGGGCATAGCTATAGGGGCTGCAGCGGTAGCAGTTGCTACCAGGTCCTGCAACCTGAGGGGGCCCAAAAGCCCTTCTGCCACATAACAAAACATCAGTATTGTAAATGGCACATAGCAACTGAAGGGCTGCATTTCACTTCATGCACTAGGGCCCGAGAGCTTGAGGTTACACCACTGATTTCCCCAAAACTCAGCCCCGACAGTCTAGTCATGTACTAGAACAATAATTTAGACCATTGTAATGTAGTATATAATTGCATAGAAATGTATAGAAGATCCAATATTTGCAGCACAATTTCCTATTTAACGGACCAAACCATTTCCTTTGGAAATATTCCTTCATAATTGATAGGTCTCATGCATATTTCCTGTCCCATGATTCTCTTGTGTTCATGCATTATTCATAATCAGACCATAGCCCGAGCGTGATGTATGACTGTGCTGTCCCCTTCAAGAGCAGCCTGTGATCTAGTCACAAATTCCAGTCAGACATGCAGTATGTGCCTGCAGACAGCTATGCAGATCAGTAACACCAGCATCTTCCTGTACCACCCAGCTGCCAGTTATCATCAGACTTCTCCTTAACCCCTCGTAAGGTAGCAAGGCCTAGAATCCAGAATGCACTGGCAATGCCTATGGGGAAGGAAGGCGAGGGCAGGCATCTATAGCCGTACATTCCAAGAGAAGTTTTAATGCAAATTTAACATTTTCAAAATATTTCTAAATATTTAATTTTGATTTTTTTATTTGATACAAATAAATAAACCTTCACATCACAATGTAATAACCCTTTTCTTGCCATAAACAGTTTTTATTTTAGTGAATTTCTTGCAGACCATTGTAAGGAATGTAATTCATTAAACTCCAGCAATCCAAACCCTAACCTGCAATGCAGAGGCAATACAAAGGCTGACACACTTCCTGCTAACATTTCTTTGAAAAGTCCTATTGTGCTGCTGGCATCTGGACCTGATCTCAGCCTATTTGTGTCCAATGACCCCTCTTTTGAAAGAACACCCATTCACGAATGGGCCTCACGTAAAGCCTGGTGGATGAATTAAATAGGCAGCTCTAGCCATCTGTCCTTCATAGCTGGGTATCGGCTGCTCTGCTTCTATTTCCACGCATTTAATACACCCCCCCCCCTCCCTGAAGCATTTGGCATCAATCCATACACAATCCACTGCACCTTAACCCTTTACACGCTGCCAGGGGGAGAGCATATGTCAGCAGTTTTCAATGCAAACGCAAAATATTAAGAAAGAAAATGGTTCAGCACTTGCCTGCACCGCTCTGATATTCAGCCAAAGAGATTAATCCGACCTATGTGGGACTGCAAGCGTTTCTGCAGTAGGGCGGAAAGCCCAGAATGGAGAACTGAATTGCATGGGGGGTCTACAGCCCTTACGGCGCTAGGTAAGGAGGAATAGGCGGTGAGCTAGCTGCAGCTGGCAGCTCACAGGGAGAATGCAGAAGCCTTTTATATTATTGGCGGCACTTCCAACACATGACAATATCCATCTGTATGGAAGAGGGGAGTCTGAGCTAACAGCATTACATCACAGCTCCTCCGGTCCAGCTGACTGCACATACTATAGGCCAGCACTACTGAAATAACGGTCAGCCCTGATAAAGACTTATTATTTGAGAACATGGTGCAGACAGCGTGGATGTGCTGCAACCCATAGTAACCAATCAGATGCTTTGGATCAGCCTATTGCAAGCCAGAAAGCAGACGTGTGGCCTGTTGCTATGTAATAACAACTGTAGATTACACAAAGACACGGCCGTAAAAATAAAATATGCAGGGCAAAAATAGAAATTGTTACTAGCAGAGGCTATTTAGAGCACCTCAGTTATGCATATAGCGATTGGGGAAATGAATGAATAGGATGCCTGTTCCTAAATAATCAGGTAAATTGGGTCAAGAGAACTCGTGACATCTCCTGACATGTCTGTTCTAGTAAACACTTAAGCATACATCCCAAGTGTCCCTATTTTGAGGGACAATCCCTATTTTTAACACAGGTCCTTCTATCCCTCTTAGCTTTAAAAATCTCTTTTTTTCATTTGGAAAATAGATTTGTGTCAAAGAACTGATCATCTTCCCTTGAAAGGTATCTGATTGCTTCCTAGCTGTATATTAGATAACAACTTACTTAATATTTCATCATCAGATGCAATGTGACCCTGAAAAGGTCTATATTCCAATGATTTTCATGATAATATTTAAAAAAAAACCTATTCAGGCATATAGCTATGCATTAAAACAATGTAACTGTTATACAGTGAACCATTTATGTCCCTCTTTGAGTGTCTAAAAAGTTGGGATGTATGTGTGCGAGCATGGTTAGATGTCCTGGTTTGAAGTCATTTGTTTGGGTACCGTAGGCATGGCCTGATGCATTCCCTAAAAGTTCTCTGTGAAATAACAGTTCTGGAGCATCTTCTCCTATAGCTCTGTGCTGTTTCTATGGTTATTCCTTCTAGAAATGTATTAACTTAATCTGTCACATGGGTGTTACCATTCTAGCTTGGGACTAGATGGGTGTGTCCCTGCTTACACTGACTCTGACAGCACTAATTGGATAATATCAGACTGTGCAGGGACACACCCATCTGACAGATTGGTAATGAACTTTTAGGAGTAATAATGCAATGGAGAGATGTAAGGAAAGATGCTGTATTGTTATTATTTAATGGGGAATACTAGTATTTCATTAACCAGATACGTCAAGTTCTCTTTAAAAAGAAAATGACTAACTACCCATTGCTTATATAGCACCAACATATTGAACATTGTTGTACAGAGAATGTATTCACTCAAACTGGTTCTCATTACCAGGTTGATGTGCAAAACCTGCATTATACACATGAAAATGCAAGTGGAAAAATAGATGTAAAGTGTCCCAATGCTTTTAACAGAAATATGCAATGTTGATGCACAGTGACATGGTGCATTTTATAACATGTCGCATGATGTGTTACATGACAGTTAAAACAACAGGAGTGGAAGCTAATGCTCTATGGGTGACATGTATGAACCGGGCTGCAGAAGTCTGGCGTCTTTTCAGCCCGACATCTAGTGCAGCCCTGTTCGCTGTAGATTTAAATCACCTGCACTCCAATATCAGGTGCATTACGGGCGCCCGCGGTATTTTGTAATGCGCCTGATTTCAGAGAGGATGAGGGGGTGTGCGGGAGGCGGGGCGCACTAGAACCGTATGAAGCTATAGATTTATACCTTCAGTACAGAATTCTAGGCGCATTAATGCTGGAACAGGTAAACCACTTTCAAAGTGGTTTACCTGAGCCAGAAGTGTCGTTTCTGCGCTAGAATGCGCCTTATTTTTTGACCCGCAGTAGACTAGGTTCATAAATCAGGTGCAGAAAAATTGGCGTCTAAGAGGCAAAAATCATACATGTCGCCCTATGTGTTTTCCACGTATAATCAGTACAAAAAATAGATTGAGAGATTGGACACAGATAGGCTCTATAGGATGGGATTAAACTACATCCTTGAAATGTAGTCAAATCAAAAGTTAAAACAAAAAGAAATACACTGCAGAAACAAAAGCTCATCCCTACGATTTCTATAGTGTTTTACTTGCTGTAACTTCAAAAATGAAAAATAAGCTTTATAGTAGTAGCCAATGGGTATGACCGCATGGCACATGTAAAAAGCCAATTGGATTCGGTTTAAGAATCCGCCTGGTATTTTATGGGCTTTTCAAAGGTTTTGGGCAATGGTTCTGAATTGAACACCTTCCACCCGAAAATTGGCGGAAGATTGTGCATGTTCCAAGTATTTCGGAACGCCGGCGGCTGAAAATCCGTTCAGTGTAGACTATTGAGTAGACCCCGGGGGGATTGCTAAGGTCTTATGAATCAACATGAGGCCTTAACAACCGGCTTAGCGACTATTAGCGACTTCACAACGCAGTTATATGTCCCCCAGTGTAGGTAATAGGGTTCCCCAGTAAGTTATATGTCCCTCAGCAAGTTATATGTCCCCCAGTAGGTGGATATATAGTTTATATGTCTCCCAATAGTTTAAAGGAGTGTTCCCATCATAGACATTTATGGCATATCAATAGGTTATGACATAAATGTCTGAGAGGGTGAAGTTCCCAGGGGTTGGACCGGAACCGATCTTGAGAATGGGCCCCTAAACATCTCTGTGCAGTAGAGAGAGGAGGTCGCTCATGTGTGGCATTCTCCATTCGTTTAATTAAAGTTCTGAGAACAGCCAAGATCACCATTCAGCTACACTAGGAACTCCCACAGAACAGAGCTGCCACTAATTTGTTTTCTATGGTCAGATCCATTCCCCTAATCCACAAGATAAGAAATGGAAATACCGTATTTTTCGGACTATAAGATAAGACTATAAGATGCACCGGACCATAAAACACATCTAGATTTTAGAGGCGGAAAATAGGAAAAAAATAATTTGAAGCAAAAAGTGAGGGCTGAAGTGCAGTTTTTTTGGTACCATTTTGGGATAGATGCGACTTTTTGATCACTTTTTATTCCAATTTTTTGTGGATATGAAGTGACAAAAAACCCACAATTTTAGTGTTTTTAATTTTTCTTCTTCTATACTGTACAGCGTATGGGATAAATGATGTTATAGTTTAACAGATTGGACTTTTACAGACGTTTCAATAATTATGTGTAACCGTTTATTTTTTTATTAGTAAAATGGGAAAAGTGGAGTTAATTGATTTTTTTTTTACTTTAATACTTAGTTCCCCTAGGGTACTTGACCACTAGGAAGCAGAATGTCTTGTCCTATATACAGCAGTACTATTGTATTGCTGTCCAAAGGATTTTCATTCATTACCTATTACACCCTACCTATGGTGTACATGGCAACAGGTGAACATACATACATGGCACCTGCGGAAGCCTGCATGAGGCTTCCTGCTGCCACTTCAAACAGTGATGCAAGCAGAGGCACGTAAACAGGAGACCGGAGGAAGAAGGCAAGATTTGTTTTTTTTTCTTCATTTTATTGACCGCCAGTGACTTATTATCGAATTTTCGATGAACCGGACAACTCTTTAAAAGATCCTGTTATTGACATATCAAGTACAGCACACAATACACTCAAGTACCTAAAAGGAAACCCATAAAATGCAGTCATGTCTGTGGGCAGTATACTGCAGAGTAAGAGGAACCACTGTACATACTTGCAGGAGCAAACATACAAAAAACTTCTAACTTAATCTGTGGAATCTTTTTGGATTAAAAGACTGACTGACTATCTTAAACTGCTCAGCTAAGTTTGAGGCAAAACATGGCGCATGTAGTTCGGATTGCATTTTCAACATGAGGAACTCCTATTAAACAGGTTATATAAAATTACATGGTCAAGTTACATTATTACTTCCTATATTTTACATCAGCAGTGGGTAGTTCATGAAGGAAGTCACATGTGGTAAGCTGCCTTGGTGGGTATAAAAGGCGTGCAATAGTCTGCATGCACACATATCCCTTGTTGCAATCATGGGTAAAAGGGGCGATTTATTAGAGATGCAAAAATAGTTGAGTATTGGCTTTGGGGGCTAAGGGTGGTGGCAGTGTAAATAACTATCGTAATTTAGTTGCATCTGCAGTAAAGGCTTCAATTTTCATAGCAATATCAGAATTGGCCCACTCATCTAGGTATGAATCCATCCTTGCAGATCACATACATCCAGACATGGCAATGGTCTTCCTTGGGGACGGGTGGGATCCACAAGGCTAGAAATGTCTGACATTGGTTAGAAGAGCATGACCGAGTACTACCACTGCCCCTTAATTCTCTAGAATTGAACCCAATTGGTGACTGCAGCTTGGATCCTCCCCAAGCTGGTCAGCATGGCTACAGATACCTGTGACAATAGTTTTCTTTTAGGTATATAAACGCTATTTTATAATTGGGTTGCTGTTTTTGGAGCATGGATTGTCTCTACAGTATACACACATAGATATTGATTTTATTGGCTGGATTTGATCTTGTGATGTATGGTGGGTTGATATAAATAAAGTGACAGGATAATATCTAGGCACACCCCTTAGGAAGCATTAGTGAAACATGCGCCGGGGCATCAGGTGTGATCAATGTCGAACTTCTCACTATAGGTAAGATGAACTTATACATGAATTTGTTCGATTAAGATTGTATGGTTTTGTTTCTGCTTGGTTTAAACATTAGGACATTATTTAATCTGGGTGATAATTATGATATTAAGCAAGGACGAGTATATCCACAATTAATAATGCCCCTACATTTTTCTAACCTGTATCGTGTTGTTGTCGTCCATTTTTGTCTCTTTAAATTTGGTCTGTTGATTATGTTTTATTTTTAATAAAATATTATTTGCTTAATGGTTCCTAATCCTCGGTTTTCTTTTGGAGTTAGATAACTTTGACAGTCTACCAGGACCTTACCAATATAGAAAAATTAATAATATATATCTAATATATTAGCAAATATATATATAATTATATAGATATATAATATATATAGATAATATTAGAATATATATAGTATATATATATAAACTATATATACACACAACACAACACACACACACAATATATACACACAATATATATACACACACACACTGTCTGGTATTTTGGCTCAAGTTAACATGCCCGAACAGCAATCCAAATTGAATTACACCACCAGGTAAGTATCCATTGCACATGGGCATAACAAAAACGGGGCTGGGAAGACCTGTCCAGGTATCCAAATACAGCACTAGCATGAAGGGAGGCAAATTTATATTATATATATATAATATTATGTTTTTTTTAAAGTAACCGGACCACTCTTGTCCATTAGTTGCCTGGGTACATCTGCATGTATTTATGTTATGTGTGTATATACTAGTATATATATATATATATATATATATATAGATAAATATATATCAGACAACAACAGATTTTATGATAATGCATGTAATGTACAAACTTCCTCAATAACATTAACTTTAAGGTTATTAATTCTACTCCTGAATACTTACTCGTCCCTTGTGAATGAAAGGAGTGGTATTACATTGATGACCAGCTGGCAAACCGTCTTTAACAAGCCAGGCATTCTGACCTTTGTGTGAACTTGACCTCTAATATACTAGGAGATTGGGCTCAAGGGTCATTAGAGAAGGGTGTGTGTGTTGTTTACCAAGTGTGGCTCTATATAGTTTACTTATTAGACATGATAATATATCTTGCGCAACTGAACATTTGGTAACAGAGCAAAAAATGACAGTTTCCTAAGCGCTGCCTTCCAGATACTAAGCATGAGCCAGCTAAAGACACCCAGAGAATACAACGTGTATCCGTATCGTCTATAACGGTCATAACTTTTAGGATTTAAATATCATCATTTTGGGGATTTCTAATAGGGCATAGACCATCGGTAAATAGCAGGATCTAAACAGCTTTAAAGTCCCCATTATATCATGTTTGAGTATAGTTTGTAAGTCACTGAATTGGTCATGATAAAATTTAATCCAGTCAATATAAACATAGAATACATGCTAGCTGACCTAGTATGACTGCACTTTGAGATTATAATGCAGTCATATTTCCGTGCAGATTCCTCTGCCACTATCTGTTACAAAGGTTGCTCTGTAAATCAGAGTAACATTATACAATGTACAAAAAAGCAACATAATCAACATCCAGATGTAGCAAAGATTACTTGGCAGAGATAATTTATCTTGGGACACAACAAACGTCACTGAAAAGTATCGAAAAGATTGAGATAACGTTCCAAGAACATCATAATGCATCAAATGTTAAGGGGTTGTCTCACTACAAAGAATAGCTTTCAAATTGTAGGAAACAAAATAAGACATTTTCCAAATATATTGCTTTGTTCTTCTGTTTTTCCTAAGGAGATAACCAAGTTAATTGTAAGACTCCCTGGCTATTTCAGTTCCCTCAGTAACAACCGTAAACATCCCTCCAGCTGTTGGGGGGGGGGTGGGGGGGGGGGGGGGGGGGGGGGGGGGGGGGGGGGGGGCGGGCGGGGGGGGGGGGGGGGGGGTGTTTTGTTCAAAGAATGACTGTGAGTGACAGTCATCACACAAGGGTCACAGCATGCCTTGCTGCTGTAGCAGTAAAAACTTGATTTATTCAAAGTAGCAACAGAACTGTAATTTAGGGCTATTGTTATGGGGGTTAAATATTTTCAGATAAAGCCTTCTGAGAGTCAGATAAAAAAGCTTCTCAGCTAACTGATCTAATTAGAAACTGAAAGAAAACCCAAGAGCTGTTTCAAATAGCAGTTGCCAGGGGGGAGTGACAGATTATTTCATTCATGCATTCTATGAAACTCTGTAGGGAGACAACTCCTTTAAGTTAAGCTTTGCTACCTCTTACATACTTCTCTTACCTTCAGCAGAAATTATCTAATACTTTATAGCTGTGGAGACAAATTCTTATAAAAGTTCATTTTGCATGAGGTTTAACCTACCTACCTCAATGAAAAAGTAGGTTACAGTGAACTTAAATGGGTTGTCTCACTACAAGGATTGCTTTTTATGTTAAAGATCTTGCAAAACAAGTCACTTTGAATATATTCCTTAACAGGTCCCCCCTATTTTCCCAGATATCCCCCCTTTTTATGGGGTGCAACATCCCCAGGGGCGTATAGCTACAGACCCGTTGATTATCCCGATAGGCTGCCAGGACTTTTTTGGGAGCTACAGACCTGGCTTCTACTACAGACCTGGCTTCTACTACAGCCTAGTAGAAGTCAGTAAACACGCCCCTGAATTCAAAGTGAAACCAAGAAAACATTACTGAGGTAGGATGAATCAATGTAGTGAGACAACCCCTTTAAGTAAAAAGGAAAGTTATGGTAAGGTTAAGTTTCAAAAAATGGGCTAAACAGTCACTGTGTTATGTAAGGTAGTTAAACATTACTTCTCTCCTTATATAAATGACATGTATGAAAACTGTCTTAGTCTATGACTCTTTGTTGCCCATAGCAACCAATCAGAGCTTTCATTTTTTTCGAGCACTATATGAAATGAAAGGGGCGCTCTGATTGGTTGCTTTGAGCAACAAAGAAAGTCTTAGACCAAGACAGTTTTTATACATGTGGCCTTTAGTGCTATTGTCCATTTAAGGAACTGTCTAAAGGGGTTTTCCATTTACTTTTTATTTATTTATGTCATTCCTTGGCAGAGTGCCTAGGCAGCAGCAATGGTATTTTCCCAGGCTGCCAACATGTAGAAGTTGCCAGCGTAAGTCCCGATAGAGCCTAACACTTATGTAGGGGCAGTGCAGTGTTTTGGTGCAAGGAGGAAAGTGTGTGAAGTGGAACCAAATACATTGCCTGGAGAACACACTATGGCCTGTGAGAGGGAGGAGGCCTGGGCTTGTCCATTCATGTTAAAGAAGTGTTCCAAGCATAGACTTTGAAGATGTATCGCTAGGATATATCATCAAAGTTTGATAGGTGCAGGTTCCACCTCTGGGTTCCATACCCATTTTGAAAATGGGCCGTGAAAGTTACAGAGCAAAGTGGAGTTATGCTTGCACATGACTCCATTCTGTTTATGAAAGTTCTGATTGGAGTGGTGGAGGAATGGTAGGTTTAGCAGATAGCCACTCCAAGGGCAACCTGACCAGTACACCAGGGTTTTTCCCACTTCAAATTGTCCCATTTCACTGACATCCCTTCACTTCCAAACGGTCATGACAGGCAATGACAAATGGCCACAGCATCCAATCAGTAGCTGCAGCATGCCCAAGGTGATGACCAGAAGTAAACAGAAAACCTGGTGAGAGCAGAGGCATAACTAGAACAGGTAGGTAAATATGACTTTGTTATATCTTGGACAACCCCTTTAAATAAACCAGGGGCAAAATACAGTCTTAGCTTCTGGGCAAGAATGTAAGAGTTTTCTATTTTTTTTTTATATCTCTTGGGTAGAAATGGAGAGCAATGCTAGCATAATACTTTCACTATAACAGTGCCATCTAGTGCTTAGTTAATGCCACCAATACCAAATAATAGCATTCAGCTATATGCTGCCTACATAATAGTGCCATACAGTGCCAAAATACACGTGCTCAAATTATAACAGTATACTGTTCCTAAGCAGTACCACAATGTACGTTTAGACTATGGTGGGTGTTGGATAAGAAGGGTGAAGGCCAAGAATGGTGAAGACCTAGGGCAACTGCACTTTCTACCCAAAACACAAACCAGCTGTCATGTAAACTAAATCTAAAATAACAATTCATTTAAACTTTTATAAACAGCAGACTTGATGAGCCCTTTAGTCTATTTTTGCCATCAATCTTCCATGTTTCTACATATGTTTCTTCCAAAGATCAGAAGAAGAGTAACCAGAGACTATATTAGGAAAGCAGAATACATCTAGCGCTCAGTGTATCTATGGCTATGTACTCCCCGAGGACCTCTATAAGTGTCCAAACACTACACATTGAAAGATCAAAAACAGAAGAAGAGTACACCCCACTGCATCCTCATTACTATTCTATAGAAAACGGACGTCAATCACTTCCAATAAATAACACTTCCAACTACATCCTATTAGGCTTTGAAGCTGCTTATGGTAATTTAGCTACCACATAATATGTCTATGCAAGTGCAGATACTTTATTTCTTTTCTGGATGTGTGATCTCAAAAACACCAGAGCCCAGAGGGCTCATTAAGTGGCCTTTTTTCATTATGCTGTGGATTAAACAGGCGGGAGTGTACTCCATGATACTTACTTCTGAGCTTAGACTGATACATTCTTGTTTGGAGATATTAATATTTAATATCCACCGCAACAATATATCTGCCAGAGGTGCTGTGTAAATAATGGGGATGTATCTGTTGCTGCCAAGAATATTAATTGCCCTTTCAAGGTACAGGAGTAGGTTTTGTAAGCAGCCTTCGATCTATTCTCTAAGCAGACAAAGCTATATTAAGTTCCATTTTTCTTATAATGGCAATTACCCATAGTACAATTAGGCACATTTATGTTAATATTGTAATAGTTATAATGAAATTTATTACAGCCAGGAAACTTGTCCTCCAGGGAAGCGAAACAGTGGTCCAATGTTGGGAAAGTCTTTGGACAGTATGCAAATATATACTACCATAGCAAGGTGACATACTTACAAGGCTACCATTAGTACTGTCTATACACACGTGGACAAAATAGTTGGTATCCTTCCATTAAAAAAAGAAAAACCAACTATAGTCACTGAAATCATTCGAAGCTGACAAAAGTAATAATTAAATAAAATTGTCTAAAAATTAACTAATGCAAAATCAGACTAGACCTTGCTTTTCACTGTGGCACAACCTAATTTCAATAATAAAAAAAAACCTATGGAAAGTGACCTGGACAAAATTGATGGTACAACTAGAAAAAATTGAATATAATTGGAGCATGGGGATATATTAAACCAAGGTGTGTCCCGCAATTAGCATCACAGGTGTTTTCAAACTTGGAATCAGTCAGTCATTCTGTCTCTATGTTCACAAGCGCATAATATTGTACCCGGGGCTGCATTTATCATTAGCCACACAAAGGCATGTGCCTAGGGTGGCAGAAGGAGGGGGCGGCACTTCAGAGGGAAAGTAACCAATTTTTTTATAGTTCTTCCACTTGGATGCTGCTGCCGGACAATTGTTTGAATACCCGGCAGCAGTGGGAAAGGGCAGTGGGGAAAGGGCAGTGGGGAAAGGGCGGTTGAGGCAGTCATCGGGACAATGTCAAAACGGGTCTCTGCAGAGCTGCTCAGTCAGTACACACTGCAGTGGCACAGAGGGCAGCCATATACTATGTCAGCACATAGATGATTGTGTGCTGATAAGATGGTTCCCTGCTGCTGACCCCCTATAGAGGTCCAACTCAGGAGAGTTCATGCCTCTATAGAAGTGTGCATACCCCATACAATGCACCCTCCTCTGACCCAGCTGTCTCCTGCCATGCCACTAGGAGCAAGGAAGAAGTTAAATGTTCTGGCAGGTACAGGGTGTGTAAAAGTAAATGCATGGATGTGTAGCATGTGTGTTTAGTATGTGACTGTATGGGTACATTGTGTGTATGTTTAAAGGGGTTGTCTCACTACAAAACATTGATGGCATATTGCTAGGGTATGCCATCAATGTCCGATAGGTTCCGAGTCCCACCGGCGATGCTTGGCTAAATTCGAACTCCCATTTGTGTCTCTGGGAGAGTCATGAACAGAGAGGTTTTGAGGATTGCTTGGAAAATAGGTGTGGGTCTGGACCTATCAGACAATGATGGCATAGCCTAGCGATATACCATCAATGTCTGTAATAAGACAATCCCTTTAAGTAAATCTGTGTAAATATATTATATATTTTTTTATATATATATTTTACACAAACTTGATATATTTGTGTCTGTTTAAATTTCAAAAAGTAATAAAAAAATATATGTATTTTCAAACAAACATATACTGACACTTATATATTTATAACGTATATATACAGTATATTAATATATATTATATAACAAACTATATTATATATATTTTAATATATACCCGTATATATATTATTATCATATAATATATTAATTTATACAATACTGTGTATACTATCAGATATATATATATATTATATAATTTATAATAACACATTTTAATAATTTTAATATATATATATATTTATATATATACACAGTATAATATTATATATATATATTTAATATATATATATATATAATATTACACATTGTATATATTTTTATAATATATATAGTATATAATATATATATATTATTAAACACACAGTATATATATATTATATATATATATATAATATATATTATATATGTAAAATAATATATATATAACACACATACACATATATAATATATATAACATTACATATATACATATACACACACACACACACACATACACATACTTCATGAGAGCCTATCCTACACGATTAAAGGCTACATTGTCGGTATACCTTGAACCAGCTGTCCCAACATTTACCGCTGCAGGGCCATAGGAGATTATAAAACAAATGTAATCTCTGTTAGACTCTGTTTGCTCTATTTTACATTCTTATACACTTTGGGCGATATTTATGAATAGGGCTGCACCAGATATCTTGCGTCTTTTCAGCCCGATATCAGGCACAGCCACGTTCATACATGTTTAAACCTTCTGCACGCCATTATCGGGCGCATTACATAGCTACATATTTATAGCTTCGCTACGGCATTTCTAGGCGCATTATTGCTGGAACAGGTATTCCGCTTTCAAAGTGGTATACTTGATCCAGAAATGTCGACCAAGCACTAGAATGTTCCTGATTTATGACCCGCTGTAGAGCAGGTTCATAAATCAGGCGCATTCTATGCCATTATTACATGCAGGAAATTTTCCGTTAACACGCCAAATTTCATGCATGTCGCACTTTATGTGCTGGACACAAAATGAAGTGTAAACAAATGTGAAATGGAGCAAACATAGTCCAAAAGAGATTCCATTTATCCCATAGTCCCCTAAGGCCCTGCTTTGGTACTTGTTGGGAGAGATTTTTCACAGCAGCCTTATAGATGCCAGAGACATAACCCTGAAACATCATGGGCCTCATTTATAAAAACAGTCTAAGGCCTCGTTCACACGGCTTATTTGGGCGCTGATTGGAGCCGTACTGCGCGCCGTATTTGCGCTGCAGTACGGCTCCAATCCGTCCCAGTAACTACGGTAATCCACAGTTCTCATAGAGAACTGTGGATTCCGTCTCTTCTCCACGCTCGGCGAATACGCCGAGGGGGGAGAGAGTGACATGCACAATATTTACGGCGTGTACGCACCATGAATAATGAGTGTCTATGGGGCGGCGGGCCGCCGGCCCCCCGCCCCGCTGCACAGCTGCTGGCGTAATTGCGGGTCGAAATCCGTCCCCGCAATTACGTCGGCTATAAGCCGTGTGAACATTGCCTAATTTTAAAACTCTTTGTTGCCCACAGCAACTAATCGGAGCTCAGCTTTCATTTTGTAAACTGCTCTGAAAGCCGAGTTCTGATTGGTTGCAATGAGCTCTGATTGGTTGCTAGGGACAATAAAGACAGTTTTACTGTTAGTTTTCATGGATGAGGCCTTCACTTATGTGGAGCTGGCCATTCGGTGTTGCACCTCCTGGGTGGGTTTTCTAAGGTGTTTTCCGCCTCTTTACTTTGGACAGACACGGTTAGATTCAGTGTAACTAACAGCCTCATAAGGTTATAGTCACACGCTATAATTTTCCTGGAAAAAATACATGAGGTAACGTGTGGCAGGTATCGGAGGGACAACTTCACATCACTTGTTTTACATCATGCAGATTTTACTGCATTTTAAGGCCACATATTAACTCCCTCCAAAAGGGCCAATCTGTGTTCTCTATCTCAGCGCATTTTCCATGCTGAATACACACAGAAAACACAGAGAATGGACACTCCTGTACAGTGTCGGACTGGGGTGCCTAGGGCCCACCAGAGGAGCTTATTTTAGGGGCCCACTTAGCCTCGCCATCTGTACAGACTGTACAACTTATACAGACCAATGTGATGAAATCATCACACTAATCTGTAATCAAGATGGAGCGCTGGGGCTTCTGAGTCTCCCTCACCTAATTGCAGCATGACACCGGGTAGGAAACATAAAAGGTCTAGAGATATATGTCCCCCTCCCCAAATGATACATTTCATATAAATAAAAATATAAGAAAACGCTAAAACACAAAGGGCGACATGTATGAATTCGAAAGCGTACTTTTTTTTTACCTTGGCGCCGACACTCCAGTTCTAAATAGATATAGAAGAGTGTAGAATACGACAGTATGAAGATTTTTGGCGCATTACATAGAGCTTAGTGCGCCAAGTTTGGCGCATTACACTCTATGCCCATACAATGTTTGACGCATTAAGCTCTATGTAATGCGCCAAAAATCTGTCGTATTCTACGCTCTTCTATATCTATTTAGAACTCTGGTGTCGGCGGCAAGTAAAAAAAAGTACGCATTCGAATTCATATATGTCACCCTCTTAATGTTTCAATGCTCGGATTATGAGATTCTGAGAGTGTAGAATATGACAGATTTTTGCCGCATTAAATAGTGTTTAGTGCGCCAAGTTTGGCGCATTACACTCTATGCCCATACATAGATTGGCGCATTAAGCTCTATGTAATGTGCCAAAAATCTTCATACTGTCGTATTCTACACTCTTCTATATCTATTTAGAACTCTGGTGTCGGCGCCAAGTAAAAAAAAAGTTCGCATTCGAATTCATACATGTCGCCCAAAGTACTAAATAATGGTCGTACAGTTATCAAATAACACTGCTACATAAAACCAGAATCCCAAGGCTAAAATTACCAATAATTTAATTAAGACAAAATACGCCACATCATGACCACATATCACTACCACATAGTGACTGAATAATACCACCACACCATGACCACATATCACTACCACATAGTGATTGAAAAATACCACAACACCATGACCAAATATCACCACTATATAGAGAGTGAATAACACCACAACACCATGACCACGTATCACCACCACAGTGTCTGAAAAATACCACCACACGATGACCACACATCACCACCACAGTGACTGAAAAATACCGCCACACCATGACCACATACCACCACCACACAGTGACTGAATTATACCACCATACTAAGACCACATGTCACCACCACATAATGACTGAATAATACCACAACATCATGACCACATATCATGACCACATAGTGACTGAATAACACCATTACTGAATATAAACCATTACACTTCGCACGCATATAAATGATTACAGTTTAAGTACATTTAGTGGCTCACAGGTGACGTTTCTCTGAGTCATTAACGTTCCCTTTTCTTCTCCATCTGGTCCACATCTTCATGTCGACTTCTCCCAGCGAACGCTCGTCCCTGAAGATTTGGATACAAATATCCTAGACTCCTCAATTTTCCAGCACCTTTTCGTCTTTTCCCAACTCTGTACAAACTTCCCAGGGGTTGGAGAGTGGGTTCAGGCTACAGCTTAGAGTCACAATCTCCAAGGAGTGACAGAGGACTAGCCCTCTGGAGATTCTGCTATGTCCTGTACCTTTCAGAATCAGATTGTGTGGTCCAAACTCCTTCCCCTGCTGTCAGAAGATCAGCCCCTGGCATAATTCATGAACTTCAAGGGATGCAGGGGATGGCGTTAAGCATTGTCATGCTTTTAGTAGTGTTTCAGTTTTTACTACAGATTTCCCTATTGAACTACGATGGATTTTTTGAACCAGCGTTTTATTTCTAGTGTTTCGTATTGGAGATGTTTGACAGACGCCTCTATATGACTAGCGCTGGTGCTTGGTGTCCGCCTTGGGGTGACAAAAAAACACTGCTGGCTGACACCAAGTCCCAGCTAGTAACAGAAAAACGTCTGTCAGACACCTCTATTACTAACAATGAAAAAATAGTCGTAAAACCTATATAGGTCCCCTCAGGCAGGTATATATAGGTCCCCTCAGTTAGGTAGGCATGTATAGGTTCCCTCAGTAAGGCAGGTATATATAGGTCCCCTCAGTTAAGCAGGTATGTGTAGGTCCCTTCAGTTCGGCAGGTATATATAGGACCCCTCAGTTAGGCAGGTATATATAAGTACCCTCAGTAAAGCAGGTATATATAGGTCCCCTTAGTTAGGCAGGTATATATAGGTTCCCTCACTAAGGCAGGTATGTATAGGTCCCCTCACTTAGTCAGGTATATATAGGTCTTTTCAGTTAGGCAGACATATAAACCGCTAATAAAAATAATAACAATAATACTTACCTTACCTCCTTCCCCAGCCAAGCGCCTTCCTCTTCTGCCCAGCGCAGGGACACTCCTCCTGCAGCTCCTTGGCCACACAGCCTATGCAGAGTGACTATGCAGTGCGGCTCAGTAGAGGCAGTGGCATGATGAGGTCACTTCATCATGCCGCTGGCCAGTTCAGTACTACGGGCCACACGGCAGTCTCGACTATGTCTGACCCGGGGCCCACTGGAGGTTCCACCGATCCTCCGGTGGGCCAGTCCAACACTGATGTGATGCATTAAAAAAACACTTCAAGCCCATAGGACATTCTATATGCCTTTTTGAAGTGCATGTGATGCCAAAATGTTATGTAAATTGTCCATTTTGCACATCAAAGCAAGTGTAAAAACCTCTGAGGATAAAAGAATGATATGAAGCTTTACTTCTCAAATAGGGCGTATTCAGTTTTGGTGGCAAGGGTAGCACCAACTAGAAAGACCGCCTTGATTGTAGCTACGGTGGAAAAAAAAAAGATGCTTGGTTATATTTTGGGGCGGTTTGCTGCATCTGGCACCAGGTGTCTTGAATCTGGGTACAATGAAATCTTAAGATTATCAAGGCATTTTGGAGGTAAGTGGGCTGCCCAGTGTCAGTCACAGGTCATGGGTCCCCCATCAAGATACTGACCCAACACACACTGCTGAAAACATCCAAGAATGGCTAACAGCAAAGCATTGGACTATTCTGTTGTGGCTTCTATGAGCCCTGATCACAGAACATCTGTGGAAGGAGCTGACACATGTAGTCTGGAAAAGGCACTGTTATGTAGCACATGGAAAATTGAATGTATTCTGGATTGTCCTTAAAACCTGCAGCTCAGATTGTGAAACCCCTCTCCCCACCCCCCTGAGAAATGGAATTCCTAGCCTGTGTCTGTAGATCCTCACCCCAGCATTTGTGACTGTTAATTACTGCATTGTTTAGATAGCAGGGGTCTTAAGCAATTTTTATGGCCCACTTTATAGATGCAGCTGTCCTGGATACATGATAACCTATGACCCCTCCACAAAATTTCTCTTAATTTATCTGCCCCAGCAGAAGCGCAGTCCGTGAGTGCTTTCTGTGCGTTAGTCCCATCACCTCTTCAGACAATCCTGTCACACCCACCTCCTAAAATAATTCCAGCCAGAAAGAGAGAAGGCAGTTATGAGAAAGGAGGAGAGAAACCTGGACAGGGGTTTGGCCCTATAAAACATGAGGCCAGCCTCTAGTCTGTGTTCATGCGGGGGGTTTCAATCCTGGATTGGCTGTGTCCCATTTTCCATCCTTCCCCCGGGACCTGATCTGAAAACATCTGTAAGTGTAAATTCTCCTTTCTCCCTTTTTTTTTTAAAATAAACGGATTGATGTGTATGTCATTGTTACTGTTATCATATTTTGTTTATGTAAGCACTGAAAATCATTTTGAAATTAAATTTAAATCAGTAATACGTAATTCTTGTTGGTCGCAGGGAAACCCCATTTCCTTGAAGAAGTGTATTTTTCTTTTGGTAGCTGCTGGAGAGCAGTGGAGTTGAGTATTTTTTACATTTTTTTTTAGAATATCTGTTAGGAATCAGATTCCTTCCGGCTGTTCCTTATTGTTATTGAAGGAAAGGTGGTAGCAGCGTGTATTTTTTGGGGGGCTGGAGCTGTCTTGTGGTACGATTGATGCTTGATTCGCTACCTGAGTGAGAGGTGAGCGCAAGTGGAATAAACTTCCCCCATTGCAGTGGCCCCAGTCAGTGCTAGGGGAGCGTGTACGTGACAAATTGGTGGAAGAGTGGTGGGATATTTTTTCTTTTTATTGCAGCATTAGTGCTTTGTTTAAGCAACTATTCCCTTCACTAAAAGACTGGCTGTATCTTTTTTAAAGATTACACAGTCTTACAAGAAACTAACGCAGTGCTTACTTAACATACACACAATCATTTTTCCCTTTCCCCTGTTTTTCTTTTCTATCTTTTATTGGGCAAAGGGTGCTTTGTAAGATGGCAGCCCTGTACAAGAGAGCAGTAAAAAAACTCTCAGTATCTTATGCGAGGAGAGAAATAAAATCCGGCGGGCAAAGACAAGGTTCAGTGATCCGGGGCTCGTGGAGCAAGATTTACAGCAGCTGGACGGGGGGTTCAGAGAACGAACACTGACAACACACAGGTCCAATTGACGGAATTTGCTCCTGAAATTTCCCCTGAGGACACCCGCAGCGGCAGTTCTCAGGGAGGCATGGACTCTGCTCTGGGCATGGCTTTGCAGCAACTTGGCGCTTGTGACCCTAATGTGCGCCTGCAACTTATCCTGCAATTCCAACAAGCAGAGAGAGAGGTTGTGGAACGTCGGGCCGCGAGGAGAACAAGAGGCAGTTGAGCGCCAAGTAGCGAGAGAGGCGGCCGAGCGCCAAGCAGCGAGGAGAGGCGGCCGAGCGCCAAGCTGGAGAGGGGGTCGAGCGCCAAGCAGAGGGACTCAAGTACAGCGGGCACGACTTGAAAGGGGTGAGGCTTTGCCACGGCCTCATGCCCAGGATACAAACCTTTTAAAAACCTCGACTAGAACACTTTCCTGTGATGGAAAAGAATGGGGACTTAGTTTTTGTCCTAGGAGGATTTGAAAAAAAACTTGCAGACAATATCATCTGCCCGAAGAGGAGTGGGCACGATATCAGACCCCAGGACTACGGGGCAAAGCCTTGGAGGTTTTTTTCGGACCTCCTACCAGAGCAAGACGGGGACTATGACGCCATAAAGAGAGCTCTGGTCTTTGAAATATCACCTCACTCCGGAGGTGTTATCGCAGGAAATTTCGGAGCCTGCAGAAAGGTCCTCTGACAGCTACGCAGATGTGGGGAGCGCTTAAGTGCCCACCGCAAGCAAGGGGTTTGGGAAGGACTCTCTGTTTCCGTTTTGACGACCTATTGAATCTAATGATCAAGGAGCAGCTTCTCCATTTCTGTCGGGCCGTGGTTCGTCTTTTTGTCTGTGACTGGACCCCCAAGCCTTCCAAAGACGCGGCTGCCCGGGCAGACTCCTATGTTCCCAACAGGATGCCAGAAGCCCGAAAACACCTGATTTCCACCTGGAGGAGGGTAGCCTGCTGGGGATCCCCCTGCTCTCCCCCATCGATCCCCGGGGGCACCCCCCTAGTACTCCCCCTGGGCCCCCGAGACCCACACGCCCATTGACTGACATGCGCAAATGTTTTATCTGAAAACCAAGTGGGGCATGTTAGTGCACTTGTCCAGACAAGCGGAGAAGTCCCCGATGCCCACAGTCCCCCCTGTAACATGCCTTCCAACTATTTATAACTGGGACTGAAAGGAAGGAGAAAGCATAACCTTCAACCTGTCACCATGGGCAGAAAAGTCGCCATGGGCTTCAATGACAGTGGAGCAGAAGTGACGGTTGTGCGTCCAGAGATGGTGGATGCTAGAAATATTATTCGGGAAAGGACCATGCCCCTGACTGGTTTTTGGCGGAGTCCGCTCTGTATTACCAATGGTCGTGTTTATCTGGAGGGGGAGGCGGGCTGAGGGATGAGAGAAGTAGGGGGGATATCCGTACTATCCCTCAAGGTTTTACTGGGTACAGACCTTGGGGAGGATGCACAGTAATTACATCCCGGCTCCCCCTCTGAAAGCAACCCCAGCAACCCAGATATATGATTCCCCGAAGAGACTGTGCCATACTTCTGGAACGTGCCCAGATGGGAAAGGGACTCTGACCGTGGATGTACTTCGGAATGTTGCCACTGATATGTGTACTGTGCAGAATGACTGTCCTTATGTCACGCCTGTGACCCATAGTCAGGGTGCCTGCAAGCCTCAGCTTTGTGTGTCGGCTGACCAGCCCAAGGTGAAATCTCCTGCAAGCTGAGGTGGAAGGAGGGCTGCAGGCCCCCCTAACCTCCCTCCTGCTGACAGTCACAGTTTCATATTCTCCCATTATCGATCACAGGGGCAGAGGAGCTGACAGGCGAGACAGCCCTGCCCCCTGCTGAGCCTGGTAATCACGGAGTGCATGGGAAGCAGGGGGCCAAACCAGAGTCTAAGGAATTGGGAATCCCTGATAGCAGCCCCACTGATTTTGTGGCCGAAACCCATGGGGATTACGGGGCTATCCCTGTGTCGCCCTCCACCTATTTAAGGACCCCCCAGCACCTGAGGAGGAAGTGTCTTTTTTACTATGTTTTGTGATACTTGCTGTGACTCATGATGTATTAACCCTGTGGATGTATCATAGCCTGTAATGAGACCTGCTGATGTATCCCCAGCCTGTCGTGCTGGATGTTGCGGGTGTCCAGGCCCGGGTTGGGCCAGACATCAATTTACCTACAGCTGTGTTGTGGGCCCCAGATGTATCCCAGCCCACAGATACTCTCAGAACTGTTATGAACCTGGATAACATATCCAAGCCTGTAATGCTGGGTGCAACTGTATCTAAGCATGCCAGCATGATTTGGACTGTTGTGGACACTAATAATTTATCCAAACCTGAGGGTGTATCCCCGACTGGTATTGACAATGATAATGTATCTAAGCCTGAGGGTGTATCCCAGATTGTAATGTGGGGGAGGGCCATCCCGGAGTCTGGTGTCCATAATACCAACAGCTCAGTGGATGTGCCTGAGCCCAATGATGCATGTCAATCTGTTATGCACAGTAGAAGTGTATCCAAACCAGTTATGTATGCTCTTCCCTGCCCTGTGGGTGTATCCAACCCCATGGAGTGTAATGGTGATTCGTTCCAAGCTGTTGGATCCAAATACAAATTGTGGGATAATCTTTGCCAAGGTTATTCCCCGGGGTCGGAGGTGGGTAAGGCTTTAGACCCCGGTCATAGAGGTGATGTGTCCCCACATGTAACGTGTGATATGTGCCGCCCAGCGGGAGTCCTCACAAAAACCCGATATCTGATAGTTCAGATACAAAGGGAAGGGCATGGAGTGTGGTAAAGGGCCCACGTCTCTCTCTCGCCAGAGGAGTACGGAGGCGGGCTCAGGGGATGGCAGGTGAGCCAGTCCCCCACGCCCACTCCAAAAGGGGGAGGTGTTATGTAGCACACGGAAAATTGAATGTATTCTGGATTGTCCTTAAAACCTGCAGCTCAGATTGTGAAACCCTCTCTTCCACCCCCCGAGAAAGGAATTCCTAGCTGTGTCTGTAGATCCTCACCCCAGCATTTGTGACTGTTAATTACTGCATTGTTTAGATAAAAGGGGCCTAAAGAAATTAAAATGGCCCACTTTATAGATTCAGCTGTCCTGGATACATGATAACCTATGACCCCTCCACAAAATACTCTTAATTTATCTGCCCCCCCGCAAAAGCGCAGTCCGTGAGTGCCATCTCGTGGCGTTAGTACGCATCACCCTATCTGACAATCCTGTACACACCCCCCTCCCAAAATTTAAATTTCCCGCCAGTAAGAGAGTAGGGCAGTTATGAGAAAGGAGGATAGAACCCGGACAGGGGTTTGGGCCCCATAAGACATGAAGCCAGCCTCTGTCTGTGTTCATAGCTGGGGGTCAAATCCTGGATTGAGCTGGTGTCCCATTTTCCATCCTTCCCCGGGACCTGATCTGAAACATCTGTAAGTGTGAATTCTCCTTTCTCCCTTTTTATTTTAATAACTGATTGATGTGTATGTCATTGTTATTGTTATCATATTTTGTTTATGTAAGCACTGAAACTCATTGTGAAATTAAAGTTATCAGTAATACGTTAATTCTTGTTGTCGCACGGATCCATTTCCTTGAAGGAGTGTATTTGTCTTTTGGTAGCTGCTGGAGAGCAGTGAGTTGAGTATTTTTTACGTGTTTTTTTAGAATATCTGTTAGGAATCAGATTCCTTCCGGCTGATTCCTTTTTGATTATTGAAGGAAGGTGGTGGCAGCGTGTATTTTTGGGGGGGCTGGAGCTGTCTTGTGGTATGATTTATGCTTGATTCGCTACCTGAGTGAGAGGTGAGCGCAAGTGGAAATAACTCTACCCCATTGCAGTGGCCCCCTGTCACGTGCTAGTGAGCGTGTACGTGACAGGCACCTTCAAACCGGAGACAGGTGGGGCAGTTTTCTCACGGGGAGTGGGCTCAAATACTTATGGACCAAGGCAGAAGTCTTATTTAGAGGTACAGAAATCATTTGTTTGTAGTAATTGCCTCAAAATGTTGTGCCATAAAAAACGAAGTTAAAGAGACCCTCATTTTTGTCCAGGTCAGATTCATTAGCTTGTTTTTTAAACATTTTCAGTTGAACGCGAATTCAAAAGTAATGTCTGAATTTCATTAATTTTCAGTACATTTAAATGTATTTTTACCTTTCGGAAGGGTACCAATATTTGTTAGGGTGTATTTCCAGACCCCTTCACTTCCACTGAACTGAACATCAGCATATGTTTCTATGATTTTTTTCATATTTTGTTCAGTGAAAAACAGAACCATAAATGAGGCCGTATCACAGCCATGCAAAACTGGTTTAACAGGAAGAGTGGAAGGATAGTGTAGGCCTGCTCAATTTACTCTCAATGGTCACAGTATCTTCTCAGTAAAGAAATGAAAATATATGAAAAATCTCTCGTAATCAATTTCTCTTCTAGTACAACGTGCCAGTCTGTTGACTATAGAAAAACATTATATACATTATATATGGACCTAAATTGGGGCCCCATTTATTTTTTTCAGTTACTTTCAGGCACATTAACAGCATGAATACAATGAATCAACATTATGTACATGTATCAGGTGGTAAGATATTTCAAACATTTTATTATTACTGGAAATATTATATTAAGAAACATTTACTATACTGTAAAAAAGATCCAATCCAATTTTAGGGAAGGTTTAATTAA
Source organism: Phyllomedusa bahiana (assembly GCA_025379985.1). Taxonomy (NCBI): domain Eukaryota; kingdom Metazoa; phylum Chordata; class Amphibia; order Anura; family Hylidae; genus Phyllomedusa; species Phyllomedusa bahiana. The sequence continues at coordinate 58,903 of JAODAL010002702.1, read as the reverse complement.
AAATAAAAAAAGCTCAGAACTGAGAGTAAAGCTTGTAATGTTCTGAATAAGGGATGATGGCTGTATGAGTACTGGGATTACCCGACATCTGATGTGGCCTCTATAATTTATGACAGTGATGCTGGTGCCAGATACCAATTATATTTCCCTCTACCTAATGCAAATACTCACCCTGAATGCTCTGACTTGTAGGTCCCTGGAGCTAACACAACCACTGTAAAAGCCAGAAGGTCATTTAAATGTCAGCAGTATTACTCCAATTATGCTGTATTGTCACACTAACACATCACCCATGCGTAAAAGCAAACATTACCCATTTCTAAGGACTTAAAGGGGTAAAGATTCTCCATGAGGAGAGCACCATAAAACTGTAAATAGACTTGTAGGCCATGCAATGCTTCATGGGAAATTCCAATATTGTAATTTCCCATGAAGCATTGCACTGCCTATAATACATCTTCATACACGTTTACAATGCTCTCCCTAAGCAGAGTCTTTACCCCCAAGAATACTGCTCTGTACTGATGACGGTCAAAATGTCTGAAACAGCAGTCTGGAGATGGGAGACTTTCCTAACAAAGAAGCAACTGGCTTGCCTTAAAATCCTCAGTCACGTTGCAGAGGTCTTTAAAGGAGTTTTCTAAGTACAAGCTTTCGCAGACATGAGCGGTTTCTCTCTCTCTTAGGGTATGTTCACATGGTGTAATTGCGGAGCGCATTTCGGCGGGTATTTGCACGTCAATACGTCCGAAATGTGCCCCGCAATTACGGTAATTCACAGCTCTCAGAGTTATGAACAGCATCCGTCCCCCCTGGCATACAAGACGCGCATATTGTACGCCGGGAGAGAAAAGTGACATGTCAATTCTTTGCGGTGCTTACACGCAGTGGATGGTGATACTGTATGCTCCCCACACTTTAGAAGTACACGCTGACCAGCATACAGAATGCACTGCAATACGCCGTGTGAACATACCCTTATAGCTTCAAATCCAAGGGCGAGTCTCTCCTTCCAGTAGGCATGTCTTTCCTCACTGAAGACTGGTGATACCATCATTCTGTGTGAGCAGTGGAAGGGATAGGATGTCACAGCTCTGCAGACCTCCTGCTATGGTTCTCATGCCTGCAGAGCTGTCACCTCCCTCTACAAGCTCCTTGTAACCAGACGGCCTGTGTTGCTGTAAGCAGTTATACATACAGCCTGAAATTATAAAACAAAATGGGAGAAATGCACTCCACCCCCCCCCCCCCTCTAATATCAGGCAGGAGTTAGAGGGGGAGCAGACTGTATAAAGTGGTATTATATGGGTGGGATGAGCAGAATGTATAAGGCTGTGTTATATCTGGCAGCTAAAGAGTAATTGCCCAGATCCTTCACATAGAGCTGTCACTGGGGGAGGAGCACAGAGAGTTCAGGCAGCCTTTATTACACAGCTTAGAGAGAGTGAAAGACAATGAGAACATAGACACAGGCACAGCCAGCACAGAAAGCCACTCTCTGTTTCGTTTTCACACAGCTCAGAGGTAAGAGAGTGCAGGCAGCCAATCACAGTACAGTGGGAGTGTCCCGACCAGGGTTGAACTAAATATCAGGCAACCAATCACAGCAAAGGGGCGTGACCCAATCCCAGGCTTCAGAGTTAGCTCTAGACGCACACAGATTAGCTAATATCTGCTATACTAAATGATTTAAGTAATGCAAACCAATTGCAAAAGTGATTACTTTTACTGTCCCCATCATTAGAGATACGATCTTTGTAGAGAGAAAACCCCTGTAATGGGTTAGATGTGGCTGTAAGAGATATCACTTTCTATAGGTGGCATTAGAGATCCTAGCTTTTATAACCTAGCGCCTATTCAAATCCCCAAAAAAAGAGTTCATCTATGTTTTTAATGACTTGACGTAACCAATTAAGACTAAATAATGGAAAAACATTGTTTACTAGTGTATTATCAAAAGAGTCTTTGTGTGTACTGGAAACCAAAAGGACTCTATAAAATATTTAACCTCTTCAGCCCTGGCAAGTACAGACTTAAGATGATCATATCTGCTATTAAATAAAATAATCTGAAGAATATATGAATATTACAAAACCAAATGGTTGTAATAATGCTATGTAGTTGAATTTTCTGTTTAACCAATTTTACCAAAAATATATTTAATATCCAATAATAGACAAGTTTTCCACCAACTCAACATGATGCACTTCAAGTTTCTGGGGCATTACAATGCATAATGACAATGAGCCCACCAGAGGAAATAGCTTAGGTGTCCACCTCTCAGCTATACATATAACTTATAAGGATAGGGCTTGTATGTAATTAGCTGCAAAGTCTGCTGGACCTTAGGGTCCAATGTGGCTATTTCTGCTGGAGGATTTTAAATTACTTTGTTGGGTCAGTTCTGCACCTTGGAATGAATTGTTCTGAAAAGACCATGTTTGAAGATAGTTTATGAACCATTGCTATATATGCATCAGATATCCCCTAAACTACAGGCAATGCCTCTATCCTAATGTCCTTAAACAGTGAAAGACCCACAATTTCCCCAAGCAGTAAAGTCCTAGTGCCCCGCCAGCCACGGGCCTTTTAAATTACTGAAAGCCTCAATGCTATACTTCCTTATGATGGTCATGATGCCATTAATGATTAAGACATGGCAGCTGGGATTACAGTGCGTCCATGCTACCTTTAGAGTAACTGGCATGTACCACCCAATGTATCATAGACACTGTGCATCAGTCCTTGCTGCCATTAGCAAGTCCAATCGAAAAGCTGACTTTCCTAGGAGGTCTTTCCTTTCACCTAGAGGTCTCCAGGACATTCCGGGAGAGTAGACATATTTACAACGATGATATTTTCTGTAATTTTTTACCACATTGCTCATTTATTTTGACATTTTTGAATGTTTACACATCCTCAGCCATCCAGAGATCCTTATACATTCCACTCAATACGCATCATTTTTAAGTCTTTTATGAGACTTTGCCTAGGGACCTGTCTCCAAATGTGAAGCTTTGACCTACCAGATAATTGATTAATATTGTTCAGCATTCAAATGTCAAGAGAAGAAGCCGATTGGATACAGAAATACTTGACTGAAATTGAATTACCTAATTCAGACTAATGCTTTCTACAGTATACTTGAATACAGCTGCAGTGTTCAAGCATTCTTGTCATATAATATGATTATGCTTCAAGAGAATTTCTCCCTAGAATTAAGACGTCACTAGTATATCTGTATCATGCATGTATGAGTCGTCCTCTTCTATTGTGTTGTGTTAAAACCAGTAATGCTGCCAGTTCAGCCCTAACCACTTCTTTCAATATGCCCTACTAAGGCATATGGACATTACATGGGAGAGTCCCTCCCCTTATAACTCCCATCTGTTAGCCAGAGAGCCAATAAAAAATAAAAAAAAAAGAGTGGCTTCCATTCTGATGGACATTGGGCCACATGTATGAAATCTGTCTAGGTCTAAGACTGTCTTTGCTACCCATAACAACCAATCAGAGCTCCCCTTTAATTTCATATAGTGCGCTGTAAAAATGAAAGGGGGGGTTCTGATTGGTTGATATACCTAGAGAGTTTTCTTACATGTCCCCCATAGTATCTTTTCAAATGTATGGCTGAGCCATGTGTTACTGCATTTCTTCTGCAGGGGAAATGTATGACTTAAAGGGATTGTCTCATCTCAAAGTTTCATAGGATGCATGAATGAAATAATGCTGCTTGGCTCTGTCACTTCCTGGTCAAGCTGTCTGTAATTAGCATATGAGCTCCGTTTATTCAGACCTCTGCAAATTAGATAAATCTCTTGCTGTCAGGACCAGGGAAGCTTCTGAGTTAAAGTAAACAGCAGTGATTACTGGCTTTTGTCTGAAAGATCAGATAACAAACAAGCTCTCACTATCTGGAGTTCTGTGCTGCTGAGACCTGTGTGATGACATCACTCCCTGCTATCAGATAGAACAAACAGGAGGGGAGGAGAAGTACACAGGTCGGTCACTTGGGGAACCAGAGAGAGCACAGAAGGTGATAAAATCACTTGTAGCTCCTTAACAAAAAAAACCAAAAAACGAACAACGCAATATATTTGGAAAACATCTTTATTTAGTGTTCCCAACATGTTGAAAGCTAATCTTTGTAGCGAGACAACCCCTTTAAGAAAACATCACTTGTCATTTTCAGCTAGGTGCCTGGGACTCCAGAAGCTGGATCACATATCAGTTGATCGTTAGAATGCCTTAATTATAAAATGGTGACCACTTTAGGAGTTAATCCTTTTTTGATGATATTTAGCTCATGGGTATGGCATGATTTAAGGGGTTATTTTGATGTGGACTATAGTGGTCCCTTAACAGACAATGGTTGTCCAAGAACCATTTTATATTGTACGTTGAAATGCTAACTCTATGGAAAACTGGTCATTGGTTCAGAGGACCCAGAATCTCAATCTAACTTAATGTTAAATAAAGATTAAAGAAAATTAAAGCAAATAATACAGATAAAGCAATTCCTCACATATACCAGTCAGAAAGAACTGCTGGAAGCTGGAAATCACTTTCATGTACTTACAGCACAATGTACTAGAAAACAAATCTGGCTGCCCTCACCTGGTGCCCAAAAGAGTCGCTCCCCCCTGCACATGTAAAGGGTAGCAAAGATCATGTAGTGCCTCACTGTACTGTTGAGAGGCATTACCAGACCACCAATGACTGCATGCACTTCACTAATACAGATGTTTTACAAGTATAAAGTTCATGATAATTGATTGGATCTTCCAGTGAATTACAAGTTACACATTGGTAGCGCCTTTTGAATAGGGTTTGGTTTTGGTTGCAAATACAATGGTCTTTCTTTAAAAATGTTTATGAAAAAATTTTGACCTGACCCTCTATAACCTGAGGGACCATTAAACTTGGAGTTTTTCTTTCATTCAAGAGAACAAATGCCAGCTGACTCTCACATGTATATTTATTAGGGATTCTGTAATTTCCTATGTTGAAATCATGGATTGGTTATGTACAAATATTTTTGGGTAAACGGTTGCATATAATTTGGTTGATTATACTAGGATATGACTTTTAGGTAAATATTATACTTTTAGCAACATTTTAATTGCAAGGGTAATAAATGAAGTGCTGTCAAAAATCTCTTTTTTTGTTATTTAAATTTAAACTCTGTATTTTCCACTACTAATTGGAGCACTATCAGGTCATCCGGCAGCCATTTGCCTTGATGCGTGATACTTTATGTAGGTTTTTTTTTTTTTTTTTTTTTTTTTTTTAAATTTAAAGAAAAAACTTTATTGGGGGAAAGAAACATGACAAATTAAAGCCTGGGTAAGCCCGAGCATGCGGACACAAAAATTGTAGTAAGAAAAAGTCAACAATGCAAACAAGACCCAGGAATGCAATATCGTACTACAGGAAATATACAGATCTGAACGATTATTCAGACACAAACTAGAAACTAGTCCTTCATCAAATATAAACCCAAAATTTTTTAAGAAGCGTTAAGAGGGCACTTAGAGCCCCTTTAAACAAAAACCCTGATCAGTAGGGAACAAGGACACTACAAAGACAAACCAAGCGCATTCAACGGTACACTGAGTTAAACCCTTTTACATGACACGACAGACAACAACAAGCAAAAAAAAAAAAAAAGGGGAAAAAAGAAAGGGGGAAGGGGTTTGATTATAACCCCCCGGGGTGGATCAGGAGTGATGAAAGGAAGAGGGGGAATTTTTAAAGAGGCCCCGGCAGCCAAGTTTTGTTGTATTTGTCAATTGTTCAGGGGTATGAAAATTAATTTTCCTCCTTTTCCCCTGACGAAACTAATTTCAGCAAACCATTTCGTCTACGGATGGGGGTTTGGGTTTGTTTTCCCCACTAGGGGATCAGGGTTTTTGGCCTTGTAGCAAGTCTTGGGGAGGGTTTTCTTAAATTTAAAAAGAGAGGGGGTCATGAAGAAAACAGTGCCTCCGGGTATCAGGAAGGGGGACACCCGTTATTCCTCAATCCCCCTCCAAACCAAAATCCAAAAATCCCAGCACAAACCCCCCCACCACACATGGGACATAGTCCCTTCTCCCCCCCACATCTCCGCACATACTGAAGGGGATGGAAAAACTTTGCAATCGGCCGGGGACCCTATACCAACGGGAAAAAATTTTTTGTAACATGTTTTTGATGTTTGGATGCCACTAGTGCCCTATGAGTCTTTGGAAGCACGCCCCACTGGGGGGTTTAGTGAAAAAAAGGCCCCAGTTCCTTTTCCCATTTCAAACAAAACGGGGGAAGCGCTCTAGCCTGATCAGAAAGTAGTAGTTTATACATAAATGACGGGGATGTCTCAAGGTCCCGATGCCAAACCGCTTCTTAAAAATGTCGTGAGGACCTAACCAAACATTTGCCCCTGACTTTGTTAAAAAAAATGGAAAGCTGTATAAACTGAAATGCGGCCCCCACAGGGACTGGTTTGCCCCGAGAAGTCGCCAAGGGGGGCGCGTCTCCCCTAGAGGTCACATGACAAGATAGGGGAGTTTTTTTAGTCCCACCAAGAAAAACACAAGCGAGATCCTGGGGGAAAGTCGGGGTTGTCCGGAGGGGCACACGGGGGCCCCCCGCGATAAATGGGGGTATAGAGTTTCGTAGAATGAAAACCGATAATTTTGCTGTATGCAAAAGGGGGAGGAGCACCCCCAAGAGCGGGAGCCCAAACCCAGGGGAGAACCCCCCAACGCAGAGCACCAGGTCCCTCCCAAAGGGTGCCCCCCCTTCCCATCTAATTCGAAGAAAGTGCGAGAAAACTGAGTGGGCCCGGGGGCCAAAAATATGCCTACAGTCGGTAGACCCGCCCCCCAGCATCCCTCTGTCTCGTAAGCGTTTATACGCTATTCGGCCTCCGGGGTGGACCCACACAAAGGGGAAAAAAACATTCCCGGAGTTTCCTCCAGAACGAAGCGGGATACGGATGGGGAGAGTTGAAATAAGTATAAGAATTTTGGGGGGAAATAGACTTTTTACAGTTTTTATTCTGAAAACCACATATTTTCTTTGTGCTCCCAGCTGTCTGGGTCCTTTTGGGGTTTTACATAAAAGGGAAGAAAATTTTTGGCGAAGAGCTGCGAAGATCCTCCCGTGATTTTACCCCCAATAAATGCCCGTTAGGCCATTCAAAGGGGGAAATTGGACCGAAAAAGGGGCCTGATCTTTTGGGTGATTCCGATCCCCAGGGCTTCGGACTTGGAGAAATTTTCTTAAAATTAGACCAAGTCCCAAAGTTTCAAATTCGGCCATCTTTTGGGAAGAGAGATAGGGGATTTTTTTGTAAAAAAAGGGTGTCTGAAAAAGCAGGCCTTGTATTCCTATTTCCCAATAGTAATCCCTTGAGTGGGGGTTTAGCTCTGAGGGCCCATCGGTTTTCCATCCCCATGCATACAGAAGGGGGATAAGGGGAAACCCCTGTCTATTTCCATTCGAAATAGGAAGAGGCGGATAAGGACCTTTGATTTTGAGACGGCAGGGGATGCGAACAAGCCGAAAATCCTGGATAAAAAGGTGGGGCCTAGCCCCAGGTGACTGGGGTTTGATGGGAAAAGCACAAAACGATAAAACCCCTTCTCTGTCTAGAGACAAACATGAGGGGGATCTTGTGAGAACGTGCAAATGAATAATACCAAAGGTTTTAATGGTGTTAACGCCCTCCCCCCCGGGGGACAAAACCTACCGATCTGGAGGGACTACGAAGGAAAAAGAGGTTTAAACCCTATTGCCATCAGTTTCGCTAGACTTCAGGTCTACATTTAAGAAGAAATGGGTCTTAACTCCCACGCTTTTGAGGGCCCCTTACCCGGTTTGGTATAAGCGCACAGGGCCAAGCAGGGCTTGGGGGGGGAAAGGAGTATCCAATGTGAAAGAGTTGAAGGCGTTCAGGGAAAGGGCCAGGGGTCCCAAAAAGTTTTGAAAAATTGTCCCGTAAAACCACCGGTCCCCGGACTTTTCCCCTGGGAGACCTTTAATGCCCGACTGCAACTCCATCAGACTAAATGGCTCCTCCAGTCCCCCGCAGCTGAGGTGGGTTTTTAGAAAAAGGGAGGTTTTGGGGAAATACATTGGGCGGGGTAGGGTGGGAGGGGGGTGGCGTTATAAAAATTTGGAATAAAACGAGTGGAAACCTGAGCAATTTCCCCCGGGTACATGCACCACGGAGTTCAGACATTTTTAAACAGGGGGAATGTGAGACTGACCCATCCGGGAGCGAACCGCCGGGCAGCACGTCCATTTTTTTCCCGTACTCGAAAACGGTCGGCATCTCGGGAAAAAACGACCCCAAGATCCCAAGGAGAGTTTCACCCCCAAAGGGGGCGTCGAAAATTCCCGGAGAATTTGGCGGGAGGGCACCTTTGTGACCGTTCCAACTAAAAACCCTTAGAGGGGGCCTTTTTTTGGGTGGCACCCTTTGCCTCTTTTAATCCTGGACCCGTGTTTGAAAAGGACCCCTCAAATAACATTTGAGGGCCCCCATTGGGAATTTTGGGGAGTAGAATCATCTACGTATGGGTCAGGGAAATGGAGAATTACTTCAAAATCCGCAACACATCAGTGCCGGGGGAAGAGACCCATTTAGTCTCCATTCCAGACCCCTCGCGCAAAGTTGGGAGACAAAGCAAACAAAACACTGGGCGTGTCGGCCATAAAATGTTCCCAATGGAAGTAGAAACCACCATAGGTGGGCCGAATGTTGGCCCTTATGTAGTCCAACGACTAAAGGCGGAGGAGGAGAGAAAAAGAGTAATCCCCATCGACCGGGTGCAAGATTCCCAGGGGTCACACAACTGGGGTAATGAGAAGGCCTTCTTCACTTTTTGATGGGGGAGTAAAGACAAAGTAGATTCCAGAGGAGTTATCCAAGGGGGTCGAGGTCATAAATTAAAATCCCCCCAGGAAACTGTCCCCCGGATCAGGGGGGGGGGGGAAAATGTCAAAACCCGGGTTCAAAAAAAACCCGCTTGACCCACATTCGGGGCATAAACATTAATGATGGTGAAGAACTCCCCTTTTTGAAAGGACCGGATAAGTAAAGGGGGCCCCGGGTCGGGATACAAAAATGACCTGGTGGGGGGGGGGAGCGTTTAATAGCATGGCCCCTCCCCCGGGGCCTAGACCCGAGTGTCGGCAAAATGCCAGGGAATGTAGTGCTTGTGTCTGATGTTGGGGGCATGTCCTACCTTAAAATGGGTTTCCCCGGGGCATACACAGGCCCTAGAACGGTGAAAGGGGTGAAAAACCTGCGCCCTCTTTTCTGGGTGTTTTAGGCCCTTTTGGGGAAAAAAAGGGGAGCGGGGGTCCATTGGTGTCGAGATCAAAGACGGGGTGCAAAACCCCACTCCGGTGCCGCAGCTGTTGAGGGCGCGGGGGAGGGGGAGGAAAAAAGGGAGACCAAACCCAAAAGACCAGGGGGGAAAAAGACAGAAAAAAAAACAACAAAAAAAAAAAACTATACAACACTCAACCACACAAACTGACGCACAAAGACGCCAGCGACGAAAACAAAAAAAAAGGGAACCCCGGTCCTGCGCTGTAACTCCACAGTTAACGTTCTGTGAACAAGAAACCTACTAGGGCGAAACAACCCGACAAGGTTCTACCTATGGGGGAATGTGGAGACTTCGGATCATAGAGGGAGACTCCCAACCATGGCATATTAGAAAAAAATTTCAGAAAAAACCGGGGTTCTTTTGACAAAAACTGTATGGTACAGGGGAGTATTAGAAAATCTGTATGGCTGGGGGAATGCCAACAAAAAAAAATCCCTTGGTGGTTGACTGCGCCCAGCAGAATGACATAGGGGAATCTACACACCCGCTCACATGGACCCTCTAAGGTCTTGTGCGGGTCCTAACATAAAAAGTCCCAAAAAACCTGCTAGGGGCAGAACTCAAGTAGAGTGCGTGGGGGGAGCAGCAGTTGTCTTTGGTGCCCCTGGGGGTTTTGGTTGATGCCCCTCTCGTCCCCCCCCTCGGTGGACGGGATTGGGTAAAGGGGAACAACATTCAAAGTCTCCTCCGATGGGGGGGCCTAAGGGGGAGAAATGACAAGGGCGGCCAGTGGGGGAAACAGGGCTCCGTGGGCGGCAGAACATGGAAATCCTCCTTGGCGGCTGCAAGTCTGTTTAGGTAAACGAACAGTAGCGCAAAGGGGTACCCCCAATAAAAGGGGGAAAGTTTTTTTTATCAAAACATCCCCAAAAGGGCTTTAAGGACCTCTTGGGCTAAGTAAGCCGAAAAACCCGCAAGATCCTAATGGGAGCCCCTTGTAGGGCAGACTTGCGCGCCGGCCCGTAAAAATGTCCTCCTTCATAGCGAAAAAATGAACCACACACAACATCCCGTGGTTTGGAGTCATCAGGGGTTGGGGGGCCCCAACGCCTATGGGCTCATCCGCTCAATAGGGCCGAGGGGGGGACGACCCCAAAAGGTCTTTTAAAATTTGCCTGGTTTAAACCCTACAGGGCGCGTTTGAGACGGCTTCGGGGGGGCCCCTGATGCGCAGGTTTTGCCTCTACATTTTCAATATCGTCCAGGGGCTGTTGTATGGAGAATATTTTGGGGAATGTTGTGCTACCGTGTCTGAGACCCTCCAAGTCAGCGGCGGTTGGCTCGGGGTTGGGCCACTCTCCACTTTTTTAGTAAAAGGTTATTCTGTAAAAAATTTGACGAACTCTCGTTCACTTTCTCGATATCCCTCAATTCCTGAGTGTCGGGCCTTGAGGGGATGACTGTATTTGTTGTTTCGGGCAGCTAAAGTCACAGAGGTTTCATCCACAGTGGGGCATCACTGATAGGAAAAGACATTTTTCCCTGGGTCAGGTGGGTGCGCGGTGGCCCGAAGATAGAGGGGGCCCCCTCAGGCTGTAGGGGGCGTGAGGGACAGGTGAAAACCAGGTGACACACTGTGTCCCCCCCTAGGGGCCCCCCAGACAGTTCAGGGCAGGTAACAGGGGGCCCCCCGAAAGTCCTTTTGGGGATTTGGCGGGTTTTTGCATGGGGAGCCGCCCCAAAAGGACCCGGGGGGACCAACAGGGGGTCCCGTATAGGGGAGGAGGCCCTGAGGGTCGCAGATGGGGGAGCCTGGTGATGCGTGGGATTAATGCCCCTCCTATACTGCCCAAGGGGGGCCCGCGGCCCTTCTGGTGGGATGGGGCAACCCATAGGGGGAGAGACCTTTGGGTTGGGACGGGCCCTCGTGGGTTTTTTGGGCCCCGCAGTGCCCCTGAGGAAAGGGGAGGGGCCCACATATATCGAGGAATCGCAGTGGTCCCCCTGTGATGTCTGGGGGGGCCCCTCCGGGGCCCTGAAGTGCCTGAACTGTGCCCGGGTGTTGACTTTCCGGGGGAAAAACCCTGGGGGAGGGGCATTACATTCTGTGCGCGGCTCCCCGGGCCCCCGCGGGCTGACTCCCCGCAGGGGGACCCCCGGGGAGAGAGCCTTCCGTCCCGGGACCGGTGCAGCGGAAGCAGCTGGGGGCCGGGTTCCCCATCCCCCCGGCGAGCGTGGGGCTTTTAGGTTCGGGCATCTTCACAGGGACCCCCCGGCCTGGTAGGGGCGCATTGTGGCACTCTCGGCCGCCGCGGCAGAACTCACCACGCGCGGGATCTCAGGGGAGAGCAGCGCTTCCTCCCGGGGGCCCGGGGGCAGAGGGGGCAAGCGGGCGCCGAATTCTTCCCGCCGGGAGTACAGAGCCCGGGGGGTCGCGGCCTCAGCAGAGATGGAGATGGCGGGAGGAGGCGCTCCTCCGGCAGTATCTTCCATCCAGGAGTCAGAGAAGGGCGCCCTGGGTGTCGGCCCTCTTGTGGGTCCCTGGGGCTGAGGGGGGGAGAAGATCGCCGTCTTTACTGGGGGAAAAAGCTTCTATCTCCCCTTGGAATTGGGACGCAGGGGGGCCTGGTCCCTGGGGTTTTCTCGTTTTCCCCCTAATACGCTGGGAAATGGCCCGGAATGATCAAGGATGCAGGGCTCAGCACAGTGCTCCTCCACGCCATTGCTAAACCACCCCCACTTTTTAGGTTTTTTGCCCCAGGGCCCAAAGGGTTTTTCCTCTTATTTAAATCACTATAAAAAAAAAAAGGGTTTTAAAGAACCATTTTTCTCATAGAAAAACTCTAGATCACTAAAATTAAATCAAGAAGGGGCATTCAATTAAATTCATGCTGTGGGATATACTTGTTACTATGCTTAATATAGCAAGCAAATCAAATAATCATAGAACTCTGAAGGAATCTATCCCTTATTTATCATGTTTTATTGAGAAATAAGTACACCAAGGTCAATTATTTCCCCACGAGACAAAAATTTGATGAAAGACTAAATTTAAAGTCAGGCCAGTGACATGGGGTCACCTCCCTAGGAGCAGTAAACAAATTAGTATCTATTCCACTTATCAACGATAAAACATCTTACAATACAAAAAAGGATGGAGAATAATAATGGTAACCACAGGTCCCATGATCCAAGACACTGGGTGTTCATATCATTACCCTTAAGATAATTTCATGTTCAGATGTGAATTATTAAATACATAAGAGAAAAGCCGCTATTAATTAGATTGAGCAAATTAAAGGGAAAAGCTTATATCTAATGTTTTATGACATACAATTTTTCTTTAATAAAGTCATAGCATAAGGGAGAAGGGAAGGAAGGATGAAAAGGGAAGGAAGGATGAAAAGGGAAGAAATGACAGAGAAAGAAAGACAGAATTGGCAGGACGGACGAAGAAAGAAAAATAAGCAATGATGAAACTGAAAGAAAGGATGAAAGTAACAAAAATAAAAGGAAAGAAGGACAGAGCAGGAAAGTAAGGACCAAAAAGGGAAATGGTAAGTGTAATAAAAAGCGTGTTGTGCATATTCCACTAAGTACAAATTGGTTCATCTAAATCCCATAAATTCTGGTCAGAAACCACTAGGCCGGGTTTATTAGGGGTAAGGGTAACCGGTTATCCCAAAGTGCAACTTGTGATATGGAGCCTGGAGTTTTATTTTCTTCAAAGGATGGACAGATGACGGTTTGTCCAACTAATGGTTCAACCAAAGGACATATATAATTAGGTATTCCTGGTATCTCCCCTTTATCACCTAAGCGTCCAGTTAGGGACAACAAATTACCCTAATGAACAGATGGTGGCCACACTAAATATTGACACTTAGGGGTGTACTCACTTTTGTTGCCAGCGGTTTAGACATTGATGGCTGTGTGTTGAGCTATGTTAAGGACACACCAAATACACACTATTATACAAGCTGTACACTGACTACTTTACATTGTATCTACCCTGTTTCCCCAAAAATAAGACAGTGTCTTATATTAATTTTAGCTCCTAAAGATGAGCTAATACTTATTTTTAGGGGATTTTTTGTTCTATGAACAATACTTCACATTTATTGTTGAACAAAACAGCAACATGTATTAATGTACTGTAGTGATTTCATCACAAACATCAGCATAAGAAGCAAAACTCTAAATGTCAGTACTAAAAATGCACTATGTCTTATTTTTAGGGATGTCTTATTTTCGGGGAAACAGGGTAAGTGTCATATAGTCAATGTTGTCCCATGAAAAGATATAATACAATATTTACAATAATGTGAAGGGTATACTCACTTTTGTGAGGTACTGCATGTCATCGGTGTTTATCTTTATTTTTGTAAGCACTATCTTTTGTTTAATAAAGCTTAAAACTTTAAAACATTTGGTCCTTGTATGTTCTAAGAATCCATATCCTTTGGATAGTGTTTATCCCTGTGACTGCTCAATGAGAGCTTTGAATTACCGCATTGGCGGGGCGTGCTTTGGAACGTTGTAACACAATTACGTGCCAAAATACACCACGCAAAGATGTTGTGTGAACATACCTTAAGTGCTGGTGAGCGGTGTTTGTGGGCTACAGAGTCTTTTCCCTCTCTTGAAAGGTGGTGGCAGCATGTGTTTTGAGGTGTGTGGACTGTGTTGGGGTGTGCTGTATGCTCAATTTACCACCTGAGTCGAAGATGACTGCAAGATTGAGTGAGTAGAGCTTGATTAACCCCTTGTAGTGGCACCCACGTCACATGCCAGTAAGTGTGTACGGGGCAGTAAGAAAAAGGTACAGAAAGACCAAAAGTAATGAGAAGTGATGCGAAAAAAAGAGAAGGGAAAAAAAGTAGGAAAAGTATATACTTCCTACTGAAAAGCACACTTTAATAACTCCTAACACTGGACGCAAAAAACACTTCTTACAAGGGTAAGCGTAGGCACTTAAACAAATCCACCACATAGGATTATCCATCGATAGGCCTAGAACTGGATAGTGGCAGCATGTTGACAACCAGTGGTCCTAAGCTGCACCATCCACTGCTGTGGCCACCAAATGTGACAAAGCACCATTTTAAGGAATGAAAATTCACAAGTAAAAAAATAAATTAGAAATCAGATCAAGTGAGAGAAAGTAGAAAGGTGCAACTGTGGGGAACCATATAAGATTCCAAGCCCCATTGAGCAGGGCTATATAACCCATGAGGAAGGCCGTTTGAGCCTATCAAGCCACTGGACATCATAAAGGAGAATCCTTCAGTCAATCTCGCAGTCCAAGTTCATCGGAATATTACACCCTATTTATTTCAGTGGCCTGCATTCAATTCTACATTTTATCTGTAAGAAGAGTGTATGCCCAGAGATAACTTCCCCTAGTGATAGCCAATGATTGCTGCATGTTTTAGAAGACAATACCACAGTAATCAGCATTAATAATAAAAGTGGATGTGAGGACCTGGCCTGCAAAGTCAGAAAGCTCTTCATTGACATTACAAAGTGCTGCACAGACCATCCAAGACATAAAGATGCACACTGTCCCATAAAGGGGTTGCCCAATTAATTTAATAATAAAATAAGATTCTTCTTCCCAAATAAATAAAAAAAAAAAAAAAACTTCCTCCTCACCTCCATTTCAGCACCGGCTCTGCAGAACCTCTCCCTGGTCTTCCGTTTTCTTCCTGGGTTTGGCTGATTGGGACGTCACCACTGCAACCACTGATTGGCTGAAGAGGTCACTGCCTCACATCAACATTTTAATGTGAACAGCTACGAACAGTAATTTAAATTGGTGCCATGTGACCGCTTCAGCCAATCAGCATCTGAAGTGGTAATTTCACGTTTGGCTGGAGCCATCAAAAAATGGACCACCAGAGACAGACTCCACAGAGCCAGCACTGAAACATAGGCGAGGAGTAGGTTGTGTTTTTTTTTTTTTTTATTTAGCCAGCAGTACCTTATGATTTTATTTTTAAATAGAGTGGACAACCCCTTTAAATGTAAGGGTTTTTTTTCTACTGACTTTAGTGTCCATTATCTAATGACTAGAACGATGACGTTTCACACTTCATTTGACTAAACAGTATCTGAGCTGTATATCATTCTTTACCATATACGTTTCAGCTATATGACATGACTATATATAATCCCTTAGTAATTTTGGTGGTTCATAAAAAGTTTATGAGCTGCTTTATCTTAAATATAGCTAAAAACCCCATAAAATTGCTCTTTGAGAAACGCCAAATGACTAGGATAATGGATCCAGGATTCAGTATTTTATCTCACAACTACAGCGCTGGTTAAACATTCAACAGATTTCTGCACATATGCTTTACTGCCTAATAAAAAGGAAAATAAGCCTCCCTTTTAAATAAGATATCGTTTTCCTTTAAGATTCATTTGTTTTATCGTTTTCCAGACTGTGCACCTTATACGATCGGTACTTTATAGCCGTCCAGCATGTATTTTTAATGTTTGCAATTAGGAAGCCAATAATGCTGGCCAATCTGCCACTGTCATCCTATTCACACTAAAATCACTGATGTGCATTAGCTGCTGCATTATGCTTGATAAAACCCAATAATATGGTCTAGCACCCTGTACTTGTCTTGAAACATTTAAATCTTCTGTGTGGGAAAAAAAACATAAGGCTTAATAACAAGAAGGAGCTTTCTTCTGGCCTTATTTCAATGATAAAATAAATGTCAACGTTCTCTAAATATTGGATAAATTCTTAATATGACTATTACTAGAATGCGCTGGATTACAAAGAAACCCACAAAATGCCTGACAATGCCAAATATACACCCCAGCCTGGTATAAAGATATGTTTTTGATAGTGTAGATCTAGGTTATCAAAAATCTCATAGAATGGAGTTTAACCAGATAGCCAATAACCTTTGTCCTTGGTGATGGTGAAAGTTAAGCACTGAATTTGACATTAAAGACTTATTTCAGTTGGATGTTACTGGGCTCCACTACAATCTTTATGGCTGGAACTACAATATGCACACTTATTATGACAATCTATCAATAACACATATACTGTGACGGACTAGGGGTCCTTGGGTCCACCAGAGGACATTTTTGTGAGGGCCGCCCCCAGCTATCCAGCACATGTTAGCACATGTCCATTCCATTTGTGTTGCTATCTTTGTTTTCATTGTATAAATAATATATCTTAATATAAGGGTATGTTCACATGGCAGGTTGGATCCGAAAAACGCATTCAAAAGCGCTGCGTAAATCACATCCAAAACGCATCCAACATGCAGGTGCGTGTTTGGATGCATTTTTGCTGCAGCAGAAACACGCCCTATTGTTTTAAATAGTGTGTCTGCTGCATCAAATGGATCAAGAATTGACATGTTAATTCTTTGAATGGGTAAGAAAAACGCATCACAAAGACGCATGTAAAACACACATCTGCGATCACTCATTTGAACACCGATGCATGTTTTACGTTGAAATCAATGTAAAATCAATTTTTAGATGCTTGTTTGGGTCAATTTAGTCATCCGAAACATGGATCCAAACACGCATCTAAAAAAGGATCCAACATGCCGTGTGAACATACCCTAGCACATTTTGGTGCTTTAAAAGTTGAAACCGTTTATGAGTAAGTTTTTGGGCACATATACACATAGAAAAATGGAGCCATATCTCATAATAAACAAAACCTATATTTTATTAGAAGTCAAAAAAACAAAAAATATAAAGCAAAAACCAAGAAATTATATTTCCAAAAAGAAAAGAGGGGGAGGAAACCACAAAGAGTCAGACAGTGGTGTACACATGGGATATGCAGGTAGTATACATACGGCACTATATATTAATATAATATAGTAAATCAATTAATATTATACCTAATCATGTGGCACAAGACTGATATTATACAAACGCATCCTACCAGAGGGACTATGTAAGGCCCTAATAATTAATGGGAAAGTATATCACACCTCTATTAGAGATAACACAAACCATTCTAGTTGCATTAATTATCCAAATAACATAGTTGGAGAAGGGCAAATACTATTGATCACAGAGTATATTAAACCCTTTAATAATAACGTAAAGTAAGTCAAGTATCTGCTGCTGAAAGTAGTGGTCACTCAATATTGTACTAAAGTAACATTGGAAATTCATGTGAAACAAAAAATAAAAATTTTAGAATATTTAAAGAACACATGCAAACAAAAACATGAATGTGCATGAGCAAATTCCATTCTATTAATCTGCACTACAGATTAATAAAGAAACTAAATCAAAAGAACACCATGGAATCATGTAATCCACATCTCAAACTGGAGCTGCCATAACAAAATGGATGGGATTTTAGGATTCCACAGCACTCAAATACCCAGAATAAGGTCAAAATTTCTAGGCACCACAATTTTTTTCTCCCCAATGTAATAGGTCTATTTCATAGGGAATGATTCACAACGAAAGTGCAAGAGCCTTGGTGCAATGGAGGATACTATGTGAGATAAATAAAGGAATTATGGAGATCATATGTTGCAGGCTAGGTAGACAGATACAAAATCCTTCTACAGTTCTGCTTTTAAAGTCCTACTTGGATTTGTTGTAGTAAAATCAACAGTATCAACAATGTGCAGGAAAACAGATATAAGAACACAAACACCTGCCCAACTGGGCTCTATATGCACACAAGGTTTTCCCACTTAAGCTTTCCAAGATTAAAACAGCAGCACCAGACCACTGATTTTAATGGGGTCTCCATCATGGTGCCAGTTATTTGAACGGAAAAAGTAACACTGCACTTCTGACTGAAACTGTGACCAAGGCTCCAAATGGAAACCTTCATCCTAGATGTAAACAGGGCTTTATCCACACCGCTTTGGCTATTTTTAAAAGTCTGACCTAAGAACTAATTGCAGGTTCTAACAAGCTCAGCACCTTGCATGTGAGTAATGGTGGGTAAGGTGAAAACCCTCTACTTGAATGGGGGCTTCTTCCTGTATTACCCTACAAGTTATTAAAAAGAAATTGAGGCCCAATATTTATATACCAAGAGACTCAGTCTGCTAAGGAAAACGTGACTTTCCTGGATTTAATTCCCTGGGTGAGATATATTCACCCTCCAGTGTTTTACCAGCCAGAAGCTTACACATGACATTCCTCAACATGCTATGATGCAATGAGAAGGTTTATAAAGTATAGTAGTCTTTATACACAAAAACTCTGGTTCTAGATGAGGTAATTTACGTTATTTCAATTTGCACATTAAGGCGTTAAGAACATCTTGATGAATACAATTTGGTATTATAATAAGGTCATTAAAATTTATTGCAAATTAGATTTACTGTTTATACTGTAAGGCCTTCATCCAATAAAGTATATATTCATACAAACAAGAATTCCATTAAAATAAAGACACCAGACATACATAGATAATTATATGTTGTGACACACAAGTTAACACAAGCTATACACGATATAGCCAAGTTTTCATAAAATTGACTTTAGATGTTTTTACAATCATGCCATTGCAACATCACAGAAGTTTCTTCTGAATCATGAATTACATATGATGTGTGAGAGCTTTAATCATCACAAAATTGTAATTATATCAATGGTTAATAGTGCCAATATTGAAAATGCTGTATTTTGAATCACCTAAATTTTACCCCATTTGCGCTTGACATCAAATCACTCCATAAATGCTAATGCTTATCCAAAATATGTTTGGCTTGAGAATTTGCCAACTAGTCAACCAATGGGTACTAAGATGCCTTACTTATCCCTTACCTTTTTTAGAGGCAGAATGTGTGTAGGGTGTTAGAGGAGATGTATTCAATCGTAGTATTAAGATTGGGAAACAAATGAATTTGGTTATAGGACCATACTAATACATTACAATGATTAAGAGATTATTTTACAGAGGAAAAAGTACCACAAACAGGGAAGTACATAGACCGTCTTTAGGAGGATACATGTTAATATTATGCAAAAGTCTATGTGATGTAAATAAGGAATGCATATTCTAGTCTAGATCATGGCAGATGAGTAACTCTACCTCGAATTGGCTGAAGAGTCACATACGTCAAGTTCTGCTGCATTCCTACATGGCTACTCTTCATAGATGGCTGCAAGACTTTGGTCTGTGTAGGAGTCTCAATACCCCAAGCATAAAAATGAGAAGAGAACTAAGAATGTCTCATACACTTCCCAATGTTTATTCCAGAGGAGAGAGCAAGAACATATTTTCTATAAAAAACACTTTAACACACTTTAACTTCTCTTGTATTTAAGAGACCAGCCCATAAAGTAGAGAAAAGGATAATATTTGCTCATGGAATTTTTTAAAAAAAAGTGGATCATTGAAATTTTATGTTCCATATCTCTTCCAAGATCTTCTTGCAAATCATCTTCAGCAGGTTATATCAAGACAAGTTTCCACATTCTATCAATATAGACTCAGTCTGCGAGACCGATAAATTTTATACATTGTACATCATTCTGACTTCTCGGCCTTAATTCACCAGTTCAATAATAATACACAATTCCCTCTTCCCGGAAAGGCTCTTCATAAATCTCCACAATAAATTCAAAGTGGTTTCCACCATTGGTGATTTGTTTAGTCTAAGGTAAGTGAAGAAAACTAGGGTTGCGCATATGTAAGATCGGTCATCTACTGTAGCATATGATGAATATACTATAAGCCTCTATTTGGCAGACAGTTTAATGGAATATCAATGACATAGTTCTGTAGATATATAAAGCTTTTAAATAAAAGGACAGTAAATAAAATCCCATTGTCCTTGTTTAGGGCAGCACAACGTGTAACACTTCCAACAGTTTATACATCAAATAAGTCTACTCTTAATGGACAAGTGCATGATATAGGAGACTGAACGAAGAACTGCAACTTTGATGCAAAACGTGATTGGAAACGATCATGGTTTAGACTTCTCAAATAAACACAAGCCAAAAACAAAGCTGTAGGGGGTGTTGAGGTAACTCCTTTATCCAGCCCTGGTGCCTAGGAGCCCAGGAACCAATTTTCCATAAAATAAGATACCAGAATCAGAAATGGCACATTAGGTGACAAAGTCCTAATTTTAGAGGGGCTAATATTATGCTCCTACATCTACCTGGTGGGTTTCATTTTGCTTCAACAGTTATTTATGCTTAACTTGGTGATACAGTATGTCACAGAAGTGACCCCTCACATTTTTGTCAATGTTGTATTATATCTTTCAATGGGACAACACTGAAGATATGACACTGTGATGCAATGTAAAGTAGTCAATGTACAGCTAGTATAACGGTGTAAATTTTGTGCGCTCTCAAAATAACTCAACACAAAGCCATCAATGTTTAAACTTCTGGCAACAAAAGTGAGTACACCCCTAAATGAAAATGAACAAATTATGCTCAATTTGCCATTTTCCCTTCCTGGAGTCATGTAACTTGTTAATGTTACAAGGTCTCAGGTGAATATCCCAAAAAAATAACAATAGGACAAATATAATGCAATTCAAACTTTACTATTTCATTTGTAATATATACAAATATATACAGTTTTTGTACATATGAAAAATTAAATAGTAAAGTTTGAATTGCATTATATTTGTTTTAACTTTTTTGGGATATTCACTAGTGAAGTTGTTGAGAAACTCCAAAAAGTAGATTTACCATTTATTGTCACAAATACATTTAAGAAACATGCCATATACGTTAGTAAACAAGGTCTCAGGTGTGCATGGGGAGCAGGTATGTTAAATTTTCTTGTATCGATCTCTCATACTGGTCACTGGAAGTTCAACATGGTACTTCATGACAAAGAACTCTCTGAGGATCTGAAAAATAGAATTGTTGCTCTACATCAGTGTTTCTCAACTCCAGTCCTCAAGACCCACCAACAGGTCACGTTTTCAGGATTTCCTCAGTATTGCACAGGTGGTATAATTATTGTCACGGCATTCTGTGAGAGATCCTGAAAACCTGACCTGTTGGTGGGTCTTGAGGACTGGAGTCGAGAAACGCTGCTCTACATAAAGATGGCCTCACTCTGAAACCTATCTGTAGCATGATGGCCAAGACCATAATGCGGTTTAACAAGACCGGTTTTCCGCAGAAGAGGCTTTGCCACGGTCGATCAAAGAAGTTGAGTGCAGGTGCTCAGCATCATATCCAGAGATTGTCTTTTCATAAAAGACGAATGACTGCTGCCAGCATTGCTGTAAAGGTTAAATGGGCTGGGGATCAGTCTAACAGTACTCAGACCATAGTCTGCACATTGCATTCAATTGGTCTGCATGGCTGTCATCCCAGAAGAAAGCCTCTTCTAAAGATGATGCACAAGAAAGCCAGCAAACAGCTTGTTGAAGACAAGCAGACTACAGTCATGAATTACTGGCAACATGTCCTGTGGTCTGATGAGACCAAGAAAAACTTATTTGGTTTTCAGATGGTGTCAAAGGTGTCTGGTGACAGTATGTTGAGGAGTACAAAGACAAGTGTGTTTTTCCTGCAGTCAAGCATGGTGATGGGAGGGTCTTGGTTTGGGGCTGCATGAGTGCTGACGGTTGTGGGGATCTACAGTTCATTGAGGGAACCATGAATGACAACATGTACTGTTACTTATTGAAGCAAAGCATGATCCTCTCCTTTCAGAAACTAGGTCATAGGGCAGTATTCCAAAATGACAACGATCCCAAACACACCTTCAAGATGACCACTGCCTTGCTAAAGAAAATGAGGGTAAAGGTGCTGGACTGGCCAAGCATTTCTCCAGACCAAAACCCTATTGAGCACTTGTGGGACATTCTCAAATGGAAGGTGGAGGAGCGCAAGGTCTCTAACATCAACTCTGTGATGTCGTCATGGAGGAGTGGAAGAGGATTCCAGTGGATGTAGTTTGTGAATCTCTAGTGAATTCCATGTCCAAGAGAGGTAAGGCAGTGCTGGAAAATAATGGTGGTCACACAAAATATTGACACTTTGGACACAATTTGTCCATTTTAACTTAGGGGTGTAGTCAGTTTTGTTGGCAGCGATTTAGATATTGATGGCTATGAGTTGAGTTATTTTGAGAGCACACCAAATATACACTGCTGTGATACAATGTAAAGTAATCAGTATACAGCTTGTATCAAACTGTCATATCTTCAGTGTTGTTCCTTGAAAAGCTAAAATACAATATTTACAAACATGTAAGGGGTGTACTCACTTATGTGAGATAATGTAGTTCTAGAGATGTAGGCGGCCATGCACACCTTAGTATTGGTCATACAAGCCTTACGGTCATAATTTGGGCATAATCAACAAAGACACTAGTGTCATCCTAGGACTTAAATCCTGTTCCCTCACTTATGTGGTTTAATGTAAGTTACTGCAATAACTGCTGGCCTTTCTAAGAGATATTTGCAGTTTTAGCTGTTAACCAATGATAGGTTCAGTGCTGCAACCCTTTTTATTGCTCCGATCCATCAAACTTAACATATCATAGAGAAACACTGTTCTGTATAAGAGCTGTGTACACAAAATGATAGTAAATTTTTAACTAAGGATGTTTACAGACTACAAGCAAGGAAGTACAAGAGGGATAGAGGGAAGTATAACTGCAGGAACAAACTACATAGATTTTATTTGTAGTCTGTAAGGAGAAAAATAAGCCTGCAAAGGAGCAGTATAGACGAAATGGTAGATGACATATAATAAATACAGTTCACAGTGTTGCTCTGTTTGTATTAGATGCACCGAAAGAATATACAATAGTTTCAAGTTTAAATGGTTAGTGAATAGCATAACTTATATACAAAGTGCAGGTTCAGACTGGCCCACAGGGGAGGCCTGGGGCTGCTTTTCAGGGAGAAAGGCAGCGTGCAAGAGTCATGTGCAGTCATGTACAGTAGCTGTAAGATGTCCCCCATGAATCAACTTCTCTGGTCGACCCTAGGTGCCCCAATCCAACACTATCAAAGTGCATCTAGAATTACAATATAATATTAATCTTGATTTTTCTAGCACCAACATATTTTGCATCATTTTACAATTTAGAGGGTATTTGTACAGACAAAAACAAACATTATACAGCATAGTACACAGCTAACTGTATGTGCCTATACTGTACCATTCACAAAAATGCATGTACATTTTACACTAAAACCTGAGCTCTGATGCATTCACATTGTCCATGCTCTTCCAATCATTCAACAAAGATTGTACATAGGTAGAAATGATGGACAATGGTACATAGCCATTTCAGATTGCTGAAAACATACACAAGACACAAGACTAGACACAACCCTTATAATCAAAAGGAATGTACACTTAGTTCTGTCAAGATCAGAGTTCTGACAAGTGGCTGCATACCATTTACATAAGACTATGATCATAAATGGGGACTTCCAATGACACCAGCAATGGCAGTATGTATAGCGCTGTGTTTTTTTTTCTACTCACAAGGCACTGCATGGCGATAAAGATTATCTCGGATTATTTGCTGCAGTTCATGGTCAGGGGATGCTTTCTGGAACCTCTGGTTTAGATAATGCCTCAGGTCCTTGTTCAGTCGACTTCCTAATCAGAAAAAAGAAAAAGAAAAAAAAGAGGGAAGGGTTATTGACTTAAAGAAATAAAGAAATTGCCAAATAGTTTATAGTAAATGAATCAGGAGAGATATGTGAAAAATAAACTATTTCGATTATGATGTTTTAGTAGCCTAATTTCTGCATATAACTGGTTTTGTATTAAACAGGTAAAATGAAAGGTTTTATGAGTGGTCCTCTTAAAGTAGATACGAAAAATCTTTTCACCAAGTTTAACTTCAACAAAATACTGCAACTGTCAAAAAGTAAGATGATTCCAGAATAAAGACTACAAAAATATAATTTATATATTTACTTAGCGCTTGGTCTGCATGATCTATGCTAATTTTCATAAATTCGCCACTTCTTTCTCCCTCCCTTTATGAATAGTCATAATTTACTTTAATTCGGCTGCCATACACATTGCTTTGCTCTAAAGTAGGCATATATGCTTCTCTCATTGACAGAAGGTGGTCGGGAATCAACTCTGGCAATTTACATATGGAAGACTCCTAAGATAGTCGCCATCATTGAAAGGACTCCTTGAGGGTTTTAGCTTGTACACCAGTTGCAGGATTATAACGGACAATAGCTACTAAGTAGACACAAAATATACATTCTCATGGCTGTAATAACAACTCACACCACCCTATCACTGAGCTGGTTGTCAGTTATAGCCATGGTTCTCTTGTTTCTTAGCAATCATGATGATATCTGCAGCTTTTAAGGAGTAGTTGAAGTCTTTGCTGCTTTTCTCATGAGGGCACAGTCAGACACTTCCCAGCAGTCAGTATCTTGCTCTGGCCAGCACACCTCCAGTCCACGCTTGGCTTCTGCCACTTGGAACATGATGAGAGGATGATACTCAATACAAAAGATGCATCAGATGAACACCTGGCTTCTGCATTGATGTCTTGCTCATACCACAAGGCAGGAGATGTGAGACTTCAAGGGCATGACCACTCTTTTTCTAATTAATTCAAGCTGGTGCTGAAGTTAGAAAATAAAAAATAATAATAATACTCACCTCTGTCCTCACCACAATTCCAGAGCTGTCCAGGTTCCCCATCTCCCCGGGTCTTCTACGTTCTTCCTAGTGCTGGCAGTTAGAACATCACCGCTGCAGCGCATTGTCTGACATCACCGCATAATGATGCCAGGAAGGGTCCAGTGCAGCCAATCAGTTCCAACTGCAAGCACGATGAGAAAACGGAG
Organism: Phyllomedusa bahiana; assembly: GCA_025379985.1. Taxonomy (NCBI): domain Eukaryota; kingdom Metazoa; phylum Chordata; class Amphibia; order Anura; family Hylidae; genus Phyllomedusa; species Phyllomedusa bahiana. The sequence goes on along the minus strand of JAODAL010002702.1, from coordinate 33,780 downwards.
AAACTGGGGAGACAGCTGGAACGGAGGGCAGAGGTATTTTTAGTTATTATTATTAATGTATGCTGGCATTGCAGTTAAAGAATACATAGAAATGTAAGTGGACAATCCCTTTAAGTTAGGATATGCAGTATTACCTCCTGACTGTTCTGACACCAACCCTCCTCGTCCCCTGGGGGTAAACAAAAAACCTCTGTTTGAATAGAAATTTTAAATGGGAGGAAAGGCAGGAGGGTTGTAAAAAGTATAACATACAGAATCTCTGTTCAAACAGGGTTTTTTCTCTACCCCCGGGGGAAGAGGAAGGCAGGTGTCAGGACAGTCAGGAGGTGATACTGCTTTACTGCATTATATATATATGTATATACACACTGTATATACACACACATATGTATGTGTGTGTCCTTTCTTTTACCAGTGGCTATTGCTTCCCACTAGAAGTGCTGATACTCTAGTGAGTAATGGTAAATATGGTCCTAAATATTCTGAAACAGGGTCTTACCACCTATACAGTGGTTATTATAGATTGGCTGACAGATTCTCTATAAGAATTATTGTCTAGAAAAATGTTCTTCTTCAGAAACCTGCCCTCAAGTACAGGCCATATCCATTCCCCATAATAACCACTAAGTTTACAGCATCATCAAGATGACCTCATTAACTGCATCAGCAGAGTGCCCTCTAAAGAGCGCCAGCAAATTGCCTTCACATAAACAATGACAAGATAGTCGTCATGATTATCAGAAATTTCAGCAGAGCTTCTCTTTACACATGATTAAAGAGGATATACAGCCTTTTATCATTTATGGCCTGTTTTTCAGGTAGGCATGGAATATTAGATTGGAATAGGTCAAATACCTGGCATCTTGTTGATCAGCTGTCTGTGGGGCCATGATGCTTGTGTGTGCTGCAACCTTTTTCAGTGTTAACACTGATGTGAGCCTGGTTCATACTTCCCTTTAGTTTTTATAGTGGTGCAAGGTACTGCATGTTGTTCCATTCATGAGCACCGCATCCTCTTTAAACAGTAGATCAGCCGCCACAAGGCCGAGTTCCCTGTATACATATTTTCCTGCTTCCATCAAAGTCCAAGAGAGCAAGACCTCCCTAGATTTACCCACTTTCCTGGGCTCTTCGATTTTGGGATATTCCCTTACAATTTAGCTCTGCTTTAGACATTTCATTTACAATACTCCACCTTATGCTGTAGCAATGGAGAATGCCCTGGTTCAAGTACAATAATTAAAATAGTTTATCAAAAACTAAAAACAAGGAAAATTGGAGCAAACCCTTTAATCACAACAAACCCGACAGACCATGTGTCCTAAAAGCACTGGCAACATTACAGTTTACCAATAGAAGAATGAACCTGCTGCAGGAAGGGAAAAAGTTACACATCCATGTTCTGCAAGTTTAGCAAGTTAAACTGTTCAATATAAGTGCAAGGTAATGTACTTGTTATGGATGTACATTTAGAATAGGAAGCTGTTGATGACACTCATAGTGAATGCAATTTAGAGAATTAGTTTAATGTACTTAACAATAATTTGGTAATAACAGAGAACATAGCGGTGTTTGAATTCTGTTAAATACCTCCCTGTTTGGTCATAAAAAGTCTAACTTCACGGGAGAAGAGGTCATCCACTTTTAACAAGCCCTGTGACAATAAACAAGACTACTTCTACAGACACCTTCAACAATACGACATAATCTGCTCTACAGCACCACCACAGGACAAAGTAAGTATAATACAGCCCTCACTTAAAGGGGTTTTGCCACGATGCAATGTTGACGTGGGATCCTCCAAAATGGGTTTTTAATCACTTTTCTAAATATATGTGATTACAAAAATTGCAGTCTGAGAGAGCTACAGCCTTCCTTACATGCCCTTGGTTACTTCAAAGAGTCTATTAGATACGGCCTGACAAGACCTGGACGGGCTTGCGCAGAGAGAGCTTCTTATCTGATGAGACTGAGCTGCAGAAGTTTTTAAGGCACCGGGTAGCAATATGTTTTCTTTTGTATACAGAACTAGTTGTAGTGTTATTAGATACCTGCTTTATCTGATGACAGAGAACATGAAGGAGCTTTCAAGCTGCTGAGGAGAATAGGTGTTCTCTTTTGTATACACAGGTTATAGTTTGCTTATTTCAGTGAACATGTCACAGGAGCAGCAGCTTATGCTGCTCGTTCTCTGGCTGTGTGCATCTCTCTCTCTTTCAGCTCCATGATTTTTGTTTACATTACATTAGCATCTTAGCAGATAAGGCTCCTCCTGACAGTGCAGTGTATGAGCCTGTGTCTGCTGCATTGACAATCCACTCTTGTACCCTTTATTATTTCACTTAAGTTTTGAGACGCTCCCTTGGATTCCTCACTCCTCACTCATCCTATCCCCCTCTCCCATGCAGCTTCATGACTCAGCGTGTTTTGTTGACATTCTGCCTGTACTAAGGAGAGACCTACCTAAATGGTCTCTTGGCAAATCCCCTTTAAACCAGAAAAATGTGAGGTCTGTAGACAATCTGGTTAGAAGACGCAGGAATAGGGAAGATAATACAAGTATATAAGCAAGATCTATGGTCATTAATAATATATTTCTAAATATCACATGATAAATATTTTTAGAGAATTTTTTTAGGAGACACTTCAGATTCTAATTTTTATTCAAAAAAATTTTTTTGTTGACAAATTAAGTATGGGTGAATTTTGGATGCAGAAATTCTTTAAAGTGACACTACCAAAAAAATAGTCCGCTAATTACAAATCACGGTATCCAGCAGAGGGTACAAGGAAGACTATTACACATCTCCATGATTATGTTAAAGGGAATATATCACTAACATATTTTACTAATTAAAATGAGATCATGATATATTCTTTTATTAGCTGTTTAATTTCGGGATTGTAATTTTTTTATTTTATTTCTGTTGTCTGTGTATGATTATAGGGGCAGTTTTCATGCCTGAGCTGCTGTTAACAGCCTTTATAGATATGCTTTACAGCAGCTTCAGGGACAGAGGAGCCTGTGAACAGGAACAGACTCATTGACTTTCATAGGAGAGGTGTCACCTTTCAATGTAATCCTGATAATGAGGAAACTGCTCAAAAGTTTTCTCTGAAGTACAGGAAGTGTCAGACTAATCATTAGGCCTAGTGTCAAAGTGAAAACTGCAGGATTTTGGTATTTAAAAAAAAAAAAATGACAGTGACGTGAAAAAATGTAAACACAAATTTAAAAAAAAAATGTTTAACATGAAAAACATAAGTTAAAGGGAATATGTCCTTTCAAATTACCTATTATTTTACATATAAAAAGTTATAAGGAGTCATACATGAAAGAGAAAAACCCAACGGCAAAAATCAAAATGGGCATCTTATTGTTGATTCATTCTAGTAGACCACTCAAAAAAGTTCAGCTTTATCCCAGAACTCCACACCAGTCCCTTTCCTTCTATTGAGGACAGGTAGAAGAGAATGGTTCACAGACAGTTTCTATAAAACATTTCTTATGACATATTTCCTTGGAGAGCTTTATACCAATTAAAAAGGAGAATTTACCAGGACACGGATTCTAAAATAGAATGGTCCTAACTTCATCTAATACTTCATCTCCTCTTTGTTGTGTCATAATAAGCTCTTCATACATCCACATTGAATGAATGTAAACCTAATGACCAGAGGAAACACCTCAGCCAAAACAGACAACTCACCAGAGAAATACTATGATTCAACATAGCAGAGGATTCAGGACTTTAGCTATATAACAAAGGTACCAGTTATATCCCTGGTTACATAGTTAGTATGGTTGAAAAAACAAATATGTCAATCAAGTTTAACCAAGGGTGGAGAAAAATGTGGATGAAGAGAGGAGGATAGGGAGTTTTTTTAAACTAAGTTCCCCCTACTGATGAAGGCCTTGGAACCCATAAGGAAAAAAACAATCTGCCATAAAGAAAGATTTCATTCTTGATCCCAGAGTTGCCATCAGACTGAATCCATATATTTTATAAGGCTACATAAGTATTACTATTATTTAAGAGTAAGTGGTTATCTAAACCTTGAACTGTCCCTGCTGTGACCAGCTACTCAGGCAGGCTATTCCACAGATTTATAGTTCTCATTTTGAAGAAGGCTTTTCTCTTCTGGAGATTGAATCCTTTTTTCTCCAGACGAAGAGAATGTCCCCTTGTCTTTTGGTTTTACATGGACCAGTTTGTCCCCATACTTCTTGTAGGGGCCATTTAAATGCTTACATAAATTTATCATGACTCACCATAGCCTTCTTTTCTCAAGATTAAATAAGTTTAATTAGTTTAACCTCTACTCATAACGAAAATGCTCCTTTCCCCTTGTTAGTTTGGTTGCTTGTCTTTGCAGTCTCTCTAACTCAATTACATCCTTTCTATAAACTGGAGCCCGGAACGGAATCACATATTCCAAATGAGGCCACACCAGTGCTTTATATAACGGTAATATTACATCCCTGTGCCACGAGTCCCATGCCACTTTTAATACACGCCAATATGCTGCTGGCCTTAGAGGCTGCTGATAAGACTACAGAACAGTGTGAAATGTCAATGATATGTGCCTAAGTATGCCCAAAAGCTCATCTGTCACACAAGTAGAAACCTATGATTCCATAGGACAGATGGGGACCCTATTACAGATTCTGCATTGGAGCACAGGAGCTTCAAGATACCCCTCTGAAGAAAAGAATGTTCTAGTAAGTAATTTGTACATTTAGGGAAGGGGTATTTACCATAAATCCTCACAGTGCTCATTGTGATCACAATTTATTGGCCCTAGTCTGCAGTTTGGGCCTTGAACACCAGTGACTCATATATGTTGTGTAGTACATTCAAGACCACTGCCACAACAATGATGGCATTGGCTAGTTACAAGGAACGTCCACCAGGCAATGGTTCTTTTACAAAAAGTAGTGTACCATACTTTAGAAGGCTTTAATAATTCCCTTCATTTATGTGGATTAAAGACCTATTTTATTAATAGAGCCTGGCTCTCCTTGCAGTAACCTTTATTCAGCCTTCTTCCACAATGCTGCATTAACAAGGGAAAAAAAATGTATGTGTTCCTTAGCAAATTTGTCTGCAACCTCATTAAAAATCATAAAATATCTAAGAACTAGATAATGCATAATCTTAAGTGAGGAGCCACTATACTCCAATAATGGTTTGATTACTGCATACATAGAAGAGCTCTGTAATATCATTAGTGAAATATTATTTGTGACCTTAATGGCATTCATGGAGGCGGTTTGTGAAACTGGCCTAAGATTGTAAAACGTGTGTCAAATTATGGAAATGAGTTCTGCTGGGTGTAATTGAGTGAAACTGATGTCTCACAGGAAAAAGACAATGTTGTTGGGGAATAGACATCCATTTTTTTTTTTTTTTTTGGTGTTTGCAGAATTTTAATCTACTGCTTTAAAGCCATTACAAATGCAACATATCAGAGTCATTCTGTACATAGTTTATTATATGAATACACTAAAAATTGTCCAAAAATGTAACGTCTAGGACAACTTTACAGGCACATAGTTCTAATATCCAAACAATGAAAAATAAAAGTAAGTATAAGTAAATCAATATTTAAGAGGTTGAATCATACTTGCCAATCCTACTCCTGCAAACCGGGATGCAAAAATGGTGGAATATGGACAAACCTCAACCCAAAATTAGTGATTGTGGGGTATAGCTAAAATCTCCCATAACTGGGAAAGAAGAAGTTGGCAAGTATGGGTTGAAATTTCATTCAAAGAACACCTTTACTTGCAGGCGTTTTGGGAAGTTGTGGGGTTTTCCCCCCACCTTTTAAATTAGATTCCAACACCAAACCAAAATTCAACGGGCCAGTGTTGGAATTGACGGGCCCTTTTTCCCAAAAAATTGTTTTTTTGAAGAAGGGTTTCTGTTTTTAAAATGTTTTAACAAAACTTAAATGAGATGGGGTTTTTTGGAAATTGTTTCAAACAAAGGGGAAATTTTCTTTGGGAAATTTCAGGGAAAAACTTTTTTTTGGGAAAAAAGTAAATTTTGGGGGGGTATTTGGGCCCCCGGGGTAAACCCGATGTTGCTTTTGTTTGTAAAAGGGGCTGCGAGCCCCGGGGCCTTTTACATGGGGCAAAAGCACTTGGGAGGAAGAAGGGTTTGCCTGCATAAAATTGTGCAGGGGTTTGAAGCCAATCGAGACCGGGGGGTTTCCCTTGGACCCCACCGCAATTATTTTAAGTATGGGCGCGCGCTGGGAGTTCTTACCGTTTCTCCCCTTTTAATGATCGGGGAAAGGTGCGTTCCCCGCGGTTTTTTTTTGGGGTGTAGTTTAAACTGTTAATTGATTTTTTTTCGGGGAATTTTTGTGGGGTTTGTCTCGCTTTTTTAAGAGGGTGTTTCTCTTTAACGTTCTATTTCTGTTTTTTTTGGGGTATTGGATCTGATGCCCTTTTTGTGCGTCCACTGCTGGGGCATTTTACTTTTTTAAATCTATCTGCTCCAGCACATTAAAATTTCCCAAAAAGGGGGATCTAAGCCATTTCCCGGGTTGTATTCTTTAAAAAAGAAAACTTTTTTACAATTCAAAAAAATTCTTTTTTTTTGGGCCCCCTTTGTCAATTTTTTTTTGCAAAAATTTAAAAATTTCCGGGGTTTAAATTTAAGCTTTTTGTTTTTTTGCTGGTGGGTTGACCCCAAAAAAACCGTTTTTTTAAACCGCCAAATTAAATTTTCAATTTTTTCCTGTACCATTATTAAACTTTGGAATTTTTTTTTTATTTTTTTTTTCTCTTGTTTTTTTAGGAAAGGGGGGAAAACACCCTTTTGTTACACCTTTTTAAAAGTTGGGTGTTTGGGGTTGCTAAAATTGGGTTTGGGAAAATTTTAAATTTCCGGGGTTTTTAAGCGTTTTTTTTTCTGTGGGGTTGACCAAAAAAAACCGTTTTTTTAAAGCCAAAAAATTTTTAATTTTTCCTTTGTTCCCTTAATTCACAAGCGAGGGTTAAATTTAAAATTTTTTTTATTTTGTTTTTTGTAGGTAGAAATAAAAGCCATTGAAACCCACGCTACAAAAGTTCATAGTTTGTGGTTGTTTAAATTTGGTTTGGCGAAATTTAAATCCGGGGGTTTAAATTTTAAGCGTTGTTTATTGATGGGGGTGCCCAAAAAAAACCCTCTTTTTCACCGCCAAAATTAAAAATTTTCCGGGAGAAAAATTTAAAGCAAAGGAAAAAAATTACTTTTTTTTTCTTTGTTGTGTAGCTTTTAGATAAAATGCCATTGTAAAAACGCTACAAGTTCTATTTGTGGTTCCCTAAATTTTGTTTGGCGAAATTTTTACTTAAAACCGGGGGGTTTTTTGGGGGGGGGTTTTGGGTTTTCTGCAGTTGTACTCATTTAAATGAAACTTTGGGTTTTTCACCGCCACGAAAAAAAATTCTGTAGAATACTTTTTTCCCCCAAAAGGTTTTTTTAACCCTGTTTGTTTTTTTTAATTCTTTTTAAAAAACCGGGGTTTTTAAGGGAACTTTACAAGTCAATTTTTCCTCCCCTTTTTTTGAGCGAAATTTTTATTTAAAAAGGGTTTTCCCAAAGCTTGTTACGGGTTTTTTGGAGTAAAAATACAGGGTTTTGTATTTTTTCATTTACGTTTTTTTTCATCAAAAAATGTTTTTTTACTTTTTTAGAACAAACGGTATGTCAGACGAGAGGTGGCAGGCTCTTCACCCGGGCAAAGTGGGAGGCCCCAAACTTTCCCGGTCCAGGCCCAGCACAAGCAAGGGGTCGCAGCAGGGGGCCCAATCGGTAAAGGCCACAACTCCCGGGCGTAACTAGCGGGCCTTTGTCCCTTGACTAGCCCCCCCAAATGGTTTTTTTTTTGGGGTTTTGGACTGGTCAATCCACTTCCTCCCGTTTTCCATTGAAAACCCCCAAAACCCAAGGTCGGTGGGGAAGTCGAAAAAACCCCTTAGTTGGCATGGTGGGACCCGGGCCCAGGGCCCTCCCTGTCCTCAACCCCCCTCTGTCCATCCGGTTCCCTCAGCCAGAGACAAAATATGTGGTCGGGGCTCGCGCCCCTTTATAGCGGGGTTGAACTATTTGAGGGGGGGCAGTCAGCAGCTCCCTTGGCGCAAAGGAAAAGGGGGCCCCAATTTATCCCCTGCTTCTTGAAAGTAGGCACCCCAAAGTATTAAAAGATTTTGAGAGGGGCAGGGATGGTCTTGTTTGTGAGGGGTAACCCTTTATGCATCCCAATGAACGGTGTTAAGACGCACCGACGAGGGAAAACCAAATGGTGATGTTTTTGCCGACCGAAACTTTGGGGGGCCGGGTGAGGAAAGGCTTCATCATTGTAAATTAGGAAGGGGGTTTTTCAGTAGGGCCCATAAACCCAGCGGCCCCCAGCCAGAAAAAGGGGGTTTGGGTGTGGCCCCGACCTATTTCCCCGTTGGGTACGGAGCACCCGGTGAGGGGGACCCAAAGGGGGGGGCCCCGGGGGGGGTTTAAAAAAACCCGCTTGAAGGTCCAAGAAATTTGCGGAAACAGGGGATCAGCAAAAGGCAGCGGGGGCCAGTAGTCACTCAGGGGAGCGTTGGCTTTAAAAATCCGTTTATTTCGGCTTTGTGGCCAGTTCTTTGTTTGGGAAAATAAAGGAAGCCAAAAATAGGGGGTTTTATGTAAAATTTGGGTGGGCGAATAGTGAAAGCGTGGCCAGGGAGCAAATTTTTGGCCCCCGGGCCCCCCCGGGTTCAAAACTGCAGCATCCCCAACCCGGTGGCCTGGGAGAAAAAACGTGGCCAGATGGGGGTTGGGCCAATCCTGCCCCCTTGCACCCAACGCACCCAGCGGCCCAGTGGGGGGCGCATGCCTTTGCAGCCTTTTAAACCCTCCAAAAACCTCTGAAAAAGGGGAAAGTGTTTCTTTTTGCTTCATCCCCCGGTTTCCAAAATTGCTCCTGCTCCTCCGTTATCATGGGGCCCAGGGTCGTTCGCGAGGCGTTTAAAAAAAGAGAAAACAGTATGGTCTAACCATCCTAAAGGGGCGCAGGGGGACCGTGCTCCTGCCCAATTTTTGGGGTTTGCAGCCCCTTTCCCTTTCCAAAAAGGGTGGTTATTGCACAAACAGAGAAATTTAATTTGGCCCTTGTGCCGACCCCGGAGTTTTAGTGTTCCTTCCCGGGTTAATTTTTTTCCCAAAAAAATGGAAAGGAACCCGCCCTTCATAAATTGGTTAGAACAGGGTGGGCTAATTGGGGCCTTATCGGGTTGTTCCAAGGTGCCCCGGCCCCGGGGCTTTTTGGGCTTTTTCTACGGTCGGGGCCAGTACTTTTTTCCTTTTTCCCCGGGCCCCCCGGGCCGGTGAATGTGCTTTCTCCCCCCAGGCACACCAAAAACTTGGCAGGGAGAAACTTTACCCTCCCCCGTTGTACCCCTTGCGGGCCCCCCCCTTTTCCCACCACCCCTTTATCTACCCCCACAAGTTTAATGCTCCTTCATACCATTGTTTTTGGGGCCCACACCCGGTTTTTTACGGTTTAAAACCTTTGGCTTGTTTCGGCGAACGAGTCACACGGGGGGGAAAAAGGGCTCCGCGTAAAGCAGCAAGAAATCAGGTGTTTTTTTTTGGTTTTTTTTTCTTTTTTTTTGGCCCCCAACTGGAAATGGAACCCTTGGTAAACCGGAAAAAGGGGAAAAGTAAAGGGTTGTCTGCGCTTTGCACCGAGGGGGATGGTCCTGCCCCGGGCATGGCGCCCCAGATTTTCCAATCTGGTTGGGGGAAAATTAGGTTCCAAATTTTTTTCCCAACCCAAAATCTTAGAAGATTTTGAAAATTGGCCGGTTTCCTTTTGCATGCCTTAACCCAAAATTCCTACAAAGAAAAGGAACACCACCCTCGAGTTCCCCAAGGGGGGCAAAAAAGGGGCCCCTCCCCCAAACCCCAAAAACTATGTTTTATGCGGTTTTTTTTTCCACCAGTTTAAAATTTACGGCCATGCCCCTTTTTTGGGGACCAACGGTATAAACCCAGAGAAAAGGAAAATTAAAACGATTTTTTGATGTTTCCGGGGGCAAAAGTACTCCCTGGGGTGATTTGATGTCACCCTGGGGCCCGCTCTTTTGCGGGGACCCTTGCCCCGTTTGTTGGGCCATTTAGGAGGGCCATTTAAATTTGTCAGTGCCGGGGACAAAGGGAAATGAAAAATTTGTCATTCCACTGCTTAAATGCCCTAAAAATGATGCTGAAAAAAAAATTTTGTCGGGGCCCGAGGACTGGGGGACGTGGCGGAAACTACTTCTCGTTCCCACAAAAGGGGTTCCGGGGGGGGGACTCTGAAAGGGAGGGGGGAGGGGGGAGGCATTGGAGCAAAAGGGATTGTTGGGGAAAAATGAGTGGATTTTCTACCCCAGGTAAAAAGGAGAGGGGGGAAGGGGAGTTATTGGGGGGGGAAAAACTCAAATTCTTTTAGGGAAATTTCTCCGTGTCTTTTGGGAAGCTCCCCTTTGTTCGGCTTCGTCCTCCCCTTTTGGGTTTGCCCCTGGGGGGTTCTTACAGCCCCCTTTTCCGTAAAACTGCCCCCTGGGTTCTGGGGGGAAAGGTGGGGGGGTGGGGCCAAGCAGTCCAACTCCAATAAAGGCCTGGCAAAAAAACCTTATAAAGCAGTTTCCCTTTCCCACCCGCCTAGTAGGGGGGGCATTTTCCGCCTGTCCAGAAGCAGGACCTGGAGCAGCCCCTGACCAAAAAGGTGGTGGCCTACTTGGAAAAAGCACTATCCCAACCCCGGTTTAGAAGATTGCTAAAATTACCTGGGCAGCCAAATGGATGGGGTTGGCGCAACTTTGCCGAGTTTGCAGGGGGAAAGAAAAGCTTCCTCCCGGGAAAAAGTAGTGTGGCTTCAGGCGGGTGTTCGTGCGGCGGGGGCATCGTTACCCAAAGGAAAACCCCGCCTTTGCCCAGGGGGAAAAGGGGGGAACGACTGACCTTTGTCAAGATAAAATTTGGCGTGGATTGGGGCCAGGTTTTCCACACCCCAATGCCTTAGGCGTCAGACTAATACCCTTAAAGGCCCTTAACCCAAATTTGGTGGGGGAAATGGGGTCTGGGTTTTTTCCCAAAATTAAAAAAAATTTTGGCCTCCCCCAACTTTTCTGTTGCCCAACCCCCCCTGACCCCAACCACTGGGGAATCCTTCTCCATCTGCCAAAAACCAATCTTTACCGGGAAAGGGTTTTCCCAAATCCCATTTCCACCACTTCTGTATTGGGGGCCCCTTTAATTTTTTCTTGGCCTCATTTGCTGCTGCCCCCCCTTTTAAAACCTCCACTCTTGTCTTTGTGCCAATCTGGGGCCCCAAATATGTTTTGCCCACCTCCCGAATGCCATTGTGCCCTGCCCTGCCCTCATGCTGTGTTTGTGGCTGGGGGCCGTGCCTACACACGGGTGTCATTGTCCCACTGTCTGACCTCATGCTGTGCGGTGGCTGCTGCGTGCCTACACCCTTTGTGTCATTGTCCCAACTTTTTGGGGCCCTTTTCCTTTTTTTCCCAAACCCCCAGAATGTGATTGTGCCCACTGCCCTAAACCTCATACTGCTGCGTGGCTGCTCCCCTGACCTTTCACACTGTGTCTTTGGTCCCCACTCTTTTGGCCTACTCCGGGTTTTTGCCTCCCCCCAAAAATGTCATTGTGCCCTTTTCGGGACATCATGCGGGCGGGGCGGGGTGGTTTGCGGGGCCATTGGACCGGGGACCCCCAAAAATTTTGTGTAATTGTGCCATTCTGTGGCCCCTACCCCTTTTTTTTTTGGCCAAAATCTAGAATGTCATTGTCCCAAATGTCTGCCTAAGCTGCGGCTGGGGGATGCTGCCTTTAACCTCCTTTACTCTGTCACTGTTTGTTGCCCCCCGGCCCTCAGCTTGTTTTTTCCCAGCTGCCGCCCCCCTTTGTCTTTAAAAGGTCTTTCCCCGCTTCATTTTTTTTTGGCCCATTTTTTGCCTTTTTAAAGTGCCCAGGATTTTTATATTTGGAAGCGATTTAAGAGCGGCGGCATTCATCTGGTGTCATATTTTAAAAAAAAAACTTGTATGAAGAAAAAAACCAAGTCCCTCTTTTTTTTTTAAACCCAGGGCCCACAATTTTTTACAGCCCCCTTGCAGGCTTTGTGAGCCTAAAAAATTAGCATTTTTTTTAAAAGTGATTCGTCCCGAATTTAATTTTTGGTACAAAATTTTATTTTTTGGGGGGAAAATTTCGGCAAAGGGAACGAAAAAAAATTTTTCGGGAAATTCCCCAAAATTCTTTAGGGTGAGTAAAAACCCCAAAAGCAAAAATTTTTCTTTTAAATAAATAATTTGGTCGGGTCACGATTTTACTGCAAGTCCTTTTTTTTAAGCTATTTTTTTTGGTGCCTCCCAGGTAAAACACGTATCCCTTTAAAGGAAAGGGGTGTGGGGGGTCCCGGGGTTTGTAATTTCTTTGGCTTAAAAATTTGGATTTTGGGAATTTCGGGCGGTAAAAACTTTTTTAAAAACGGGGCCCGAAAAACTGTATTTAAAAGAAAGGGATTTTGAGGTGTTTTTTAATTAAACTATATTTTAAAGGGAGATGTTAATATCTGATTTCAGTAAAGTGCTTTTTTTAATAAAAAGAAGTTGTCGGGAAAAAGAATGGGTTGAATACTTCTAGAAAAATTTTTTGTTTAAAAGAAAAAAATCCGGGGCCAAAAACGCTGTATACTTTTTTTAAAACCGGGAATTTTAAAGGGTTGGGGTGTTGTTAAAATACCGTTTTTGCTAAAGCTTTTTAATTTTCTTAAAATTTTTAAATCAAATTTTAAAAATTCTTATTTGTAAGTCAAAGTTCTTCTGGGGGTTTTGGGCTTCTTTCCACTGGGAAAGGGTCCCTTGAAGCCAATGAATGTCAGCTACTTTTTTTTCTCCATTTCCATTGCACAAATGACATTTTGTACCATTTTATCTAGGTCTGTGCTATTCTCGTCTAGCAGCTGCTTTTAAAAAAGGGGTTTAAAATTTTAATGAGCCTAAAAATTTTCTTCAAAAAAATTTTTAAGAGTATGGGCCAAATGCAGAAATTGAAAAGGGGGTTTTGATTTACCGGTCAAGTATCGGACACTGCCTGTCCCTTGTTTCATTATTATTTCACCCTTTTGGGGGTTTTGAGTTTAATAAAGGGAAGAAATAAATAATTTGCGCCCCTTTTGGGCTTGAGAAATGATCACTTGTGCTCCTTTTGAAAGAAAGAGAAAAAAAAACAGAAAACAAAAAAAAACTTTTTTTTTGTAATTTTTTTTTTTTTTAAAAAAATTTAAAATTTTAAAAAATAAGTGATTGATTTAGATATACAGGGGGTTGTCTATCCCCCCCACTGCCCCTGAAAGCATGTTTTAAAACATTTTCGGATTGTAGAGTGGATGCAGATTTGGCCCAAATTTTTGAGCATTTCTTTTTTCAATTAATGGGCAAAAAACCACCCCTTTTAAAAAATTCTGAATAAAAAGGGTGTAAAAATGCCCCATTTTGTGTTTAAAAAAAACCAAATTGTTCCCCCAAAAAGGGACTATTTAAGTTTATTTTAAAATTTGTTTTAAGTTACTTTTTTTTTTTTTTCGCCCTATTTTTATAAACCCCTTTTTTCCATGGGGGCTTTTTTTTTGGTTTGTGACAGAATTTTTGTTTTTTTGCACCCCCCTTTTAAGATGAATTACACGGGTTTTCAAGTGAAGTTGAAAAACCCCTTGGGATTTTTCTTTTTCATGGTTTTTAAAGTTTGTTTAATTGGAAAAAAAAAAATTCAAAGTGACATAAAATTATTTTGCATGTCGCTTTTTTTCAGGTGAAAGTGAAATTCTGTGGCAGGAAATTAAGGGAGTATTGTTCAAAAAAGTCCCCTTATTTCTTTTCAAAAAAATTAAAATTATAGAAAAGACTTTGATTTTCCTGTCGGGCCAAAATTGATTTTTTAAGGCCCTTGGGTTCACACGGCATTTTTTCGGGGAGAAATTTTACACCCGAAAATTAAAAAGGGGGGTTGGGGGAGTTTGGGGCCGATAAAGCGGGAGCCTCGCGGGGGGGGGGGTGGCCCTTTGGACCTGCATTACTCATGGCGCTTTTAAACGTGTTTAATTGAATTTACTTATTTGCCCCCGCGGGGTATTTTGGGGAGGGGGAAGGAGGGGGAAAACCTTTGTTTCAGGAAAAATCTGGGGGAACTGTAATGACTGGGGGGCCGAAATAGGCCCAAAAAATGCCCCCCAATTTTAAAACCCGTGGGGAAAACTTTTCCCTTTAAAGGGGGTTTTCCCATTATAAGGGGGGAAAACAGAAATCCCATTATGGGCCCCGGAATTGCCCCAAGCTGTTAAAAACCAGACAATTTTTTTGGAAAAGGGAATGGGGAATGTTTTTTTGGTGAAAAAAAATTATAAACTTTTTTTTTTAATGCTCGACAACTCCTTTGCTACAGCGGCAGAAGATTCACAAAAACAAATGTATGGACCAACTGATGTGGTGGAGTCCAGAAAAAAGGATACATATTCTGACATGATATTTTGTAACCTTTTTTTTTTACTGGCCCCTCTAAAGTCGGGGGGCTAGGTTAACTTCTGCTTAGGAGGTTCCTTTGGGGGCCCCCCTTTTCAGAATCTGAAAGGGAAATTTTTTGGAAAACCCCTTTTAGTCCTTTTAGAAGTTTCCAAGCCATTTTCTAAAGGGGATAAAAAAATGGAAAAATTTTTCAAATTTAAACCCGGCCGCTTTAAAAATTTAAAAAGGTTCTTGAAAATTTTACAAACTCACAAAAAAGAAACGGAAAAATAGAAAGGGTTTTTGTTTGGTAATTTTTAAAATGTGAACACATGATGAGGAGGACTGTTTTAAACCCCCAAATTTAAAATTGTTCCCCAAAATTTTAAATTGGGGCGATTCAGGGGCCCAAAAACCCTTGTTTTGAAATTTTGCCTTTTTGCCCCTTGGGTTTGAGATCAGCAAGTTGTGCAAAAATTTACAAAAAAACTGAACATTTGGGAAAATTTGTGCATTCTTTTTTTAAAGGAGTTGGTTATTTAATGCAAAAAATTATGACTTTTTGGGCAAATACCCCAAATTTACGAAACCCCCGATTTTTGGCCCCTATTTTGCGCCAAAAAAACCCCTTTTGTTCCCTTTTTTATCGTTTTTAAAATTAAAACTGTTTGTACATCCAAAAATTGGTTTGCTTTTTTAGGGCCGGTACGCCCAAATTTTTTAATCCCTTTTTAAAATTTTGGGCGGGTGCCCCCCCAAAAATTTGCTTTGGGCCCCCTTGGGGGCTATTCCTTTCTTTGTTTTTGTTTGTTATGCCCCTAATTCACAATGCGATCGATAGGCACATTAGTAAAATTACCAAGGGACTGCTATGTCCCCACGGTTTGAAAAACAGTTTTGAATGCAGCACCCAGGCTTGTCTTTCTTTCAGCCGCTATACTGATGCCTCTACTGTGTCAGTCTCTGCACTGGCTCCCTATTCAGTACAGAATACAATATAAACTCATCACTCTCAAAAAATAAGGCTCTCCACAGTGCTCCACCCCATACATCTCCTCCCTTATCTCTGTCTACCACCCTTACCCGCTCTCTCGCTTGGTACTGATCTAAGACTACACACTCACTCATCCGAACCTCCCATGCCCGTCTCCAAGATTTCACACGTGCGGCACAATTTTGGAATATGCTACCGCGGGCGATCAGGAACATTCACAACCTCACAGTTTTAAGAGGGCCCTGAAAAAATCTTTCGGTTGGCCCACCAAGATCCCTAATGCTATCACACACATCTGTCACTCCCTGCATTTGGGGCCCACTCAAGGCACTTATCGAAAATTTAGATGTACTGTCAGGGTGGCAGGTTATCAATTTTTCATGTTAAACCACCCCTATTTATGAAACATGGCCGGACCATTGTAAACTTGGCACTTTTTAAACGTTATGTTTCACCCATACCCTAATAGATTGTAAGCTATCACGAGCAGGGCCCTCACACCTTTTGTCTAATATGTAAGTGATTTTAATGTGTAATGACTGTATGTTTACCCTTGAATTTGTAAAGTGCTGCGGAATATGTTGGCGCTATAGAAATAAAGATTATTATTATTATTATTATTCTCTGGAACATATTACCCCATGTGATCAGGCACACTCACAACCCTCACAGTTTTAAGTGCGCTTTTGAAAAAATCATCTTCTTAGACAAGCCTATCAAGATCCCTAATTGTTATCCTCCAAATTCTGTCACCCCATTCGTCACTTCCCGCACTTTGACACCCCAGGCATTTATCTGTATATAGATGTATGGTTGGGATGGCAGGTTCATCCAAATTTTATGTTACTACCCCATATTTATGTAACATGGGCTGGTCCATTGTAAACCAAGCACTTGTCACCTTTGTTTCACCATACACCCCAAAAGATTGTAAGCTCTTGCGAGCAGGGCCCTCACACCTCGTGTCTCATTTGTCAGTAGCTTTTTTATAATGCAGGGGTCCTCAAGCTAAGGCCCGCGGGCCGCATGTGGCCTG
Source organism: Phyllomedusa bahiana (assembly GCA_025379985.1). NCBI lineage: Eukaryota > Metazoa > Chordata > Amphibia > Anura > Hylidae > Phyllomedusa > Phyllomedusa bahiana. The sequence continues at coordinate 17,202 of JAODAL010002702.1, read as the reverse complement.
CCAAGGATTTTTTATCCGGCCCGCCACTGCCACCCGCGGCATCGGGCAGGCGGTTTGGCAGCGGCCAGAGCCGCAATCCTGATACTGTTTCGCTCTGGTCCCCGCTGTCGCGCTGTTCACATCACAGGTATAATGAAAGCCATAGTGAGCCACGTGACAGCAGGGACCAGCTTCGGGGGGGGGACACTCTGAAGCGAAAGGGGGGTCCCTGAGGGCGGCCCTTACAATATATGGGAGGTGTTGTGAGTGGCAGAGCGCGGACACTGTGAATGTATACGGAATGCCCGCCCTCTGCCACTCACAGACCCTCCCATATATGGTAATGTCCGCCCTCAGGACCCCCCCGTCCGCTGAGAGTGTCCCAACCACAGTCGTCCCCGGCGGGGCCCCCCTCCCCCTGCCGCCCGATCGTTGGGTCCTAATCGATCCCAAATCACAAAGGTCCCGACTTGGACCTTGCGATCGGTGATGGCAGGGCCCCGGGACGCCAACGGGTCGATGCTTCCTGGGAGAGCGGGGGCTCTCCGTCTCCCCAGAGTACTCTGGTGAGGATGCGCCTCACCAGAGTCCACAGCACGGGCGGCGTAAGCGTCATCAGGCTGCCGCGCGGCCTGGTGACGTCACACCGCCTGAAGAAGCAGCCCGGGAGCAGCGACAGCGGCGGGGAGCCAGGTAAGTGAGTGATTCAGTTTTTTATTTTTAAATTATCTCCACACCTGCTGGGGGCCCTAATTCTAGCACCCTGTGGGGGCCCTTTCTACCACGACCTGCGGGGGGGCCCAAAAATTTCTACCTACAGACCTGCTGGGGGCCCTAATTCTCCCTGCACCGCTGGGGGCCCTAATTCTCCCTGCCCTGCGGGGGGGGCCCTAATTCTACCTACAGCCCTCTGGGGGCCCAAAATTCTACCTACAGACTGTGGGGGCCCTAATTCTCCCCTACAGACCTCGGGGGGGCCTAATTTCCCTACAGACCTGCGGGGGGGGCCTAATTCTACCTCACCTGCGGGGGGCCTAATTCTACCTACACTCTGGGGGGCGAATTCTCCTACAACCTGCGGGGGGGCCTAATTTCTACCTACAGACCTGCTGGGGGCCCTAATTCTACCTACAGACCTGTGGGGCCCAATTCGACCTATAGACCTGCGGGGGGCCCTAATTTACCTACAACCTGCTGGGGCCCTAATTTACCTACGACCTCGGGGGCCCCCTAATTTACTACAGACCTGCGGGGGGCACTAATTCCCCTACGCTGCTGGAGGCCCTAATTTACCTAAAAACCACCGGCCATTTTAATTAGGTACACCATGCTATAAGGTTGGACCCCCTTTTGCCTTCAGAACTGCCTAAATTCTTCGTGATAGATTCCAAAAGGTTTTGAAACGATCTAATTTTGGTAAAAGGGGGCCCAAAGAGTCCCAAGAAAAAATTCCCCACCCATGACACCACACCCCCAGCCCGAACCGTGATACAAGGCAGGAGGATCCATGCTTTCATGTTGTTTACGCCAAATTCTGACCTACCTCCAATGTCGCAGCAGAAATCGGACTCATCAGACCCGGCAACGTTTTTCCCAAATTTTAATGTCCAAATTTTGATGAGCTTGGGCAAATTGGAGCCTCAGTTTTGTTCTTAGCTGAAAGGAGTGGCACCCGGGGTGGTCTTCGCTGCTGTAGCCCCTCTGCCTCAAAGTTCCCGTTCTGTGCGTTCAGAGATGCTCTTCTGCCCACCTTGGTTGTAACGGGTGGCTATTTGAGTCACTGTTGCCTTTCTATCAGCCGAACCGTTCTGCCCACCCCCTTTGATTGCATCAAAAAGGATTTCCCCCAAGGACTGCCGCTCATGGAAGTTTTTTCTTTTTGGACCCTTCTCTGTAAACCCTAAGATTTGTTTGCGTGAAAATCCCAGGAGATCAGCAGTTTTGAATACTCAAGCAGCCCCTTTTCACCAACAACCATGCCAGTTCAAAAGGAAACCCAAATTAAAACCTTTTTCCCCATATGAGCTCGGTTTTTAAATGCAGGGGATTTCTTGACCAGTTACATCCCAAATTTCCATGAGTTGGCCAGGATTGGGTATTAGAAATTAAGTGTTAACGGCATTGGACGGTGTCCTAATAAAGTGGCCGGGTTGACGTTGCGGGGGCCTAAATTCACCTATACCTGCTGGGGCCACCAAATCTATTTAAAACCCGCTGGGCCAATAAAAAAATTGGGTATCACTGTAATTTATCGACCCCCAAAGTAAAACTTTTTTTTTTAAACTATATTTCCGGGCCCCCCAAGGTCTAGGGGGCCGGAACTGGCCCCCCCTCTAAAAATTTTGGGGCCCCTGTTTTAAAGTAAAGTCTGGGTTTTTCTGTGCTTTTTCCTCTATATTGTAAAGTTGCGGGAATATGTTGGCGCTATATAAATAAAGATTATTATTATTATTAAGTTTACTATGCCAGATTTTAGAGGGGATCGGAATTTCTGGTGCACTTTACACTGATTTAAAGTGCCTAAAAACTGCCGTGGTGCCGCCAGTTTTCGAACATATCACCTTTTATGTTCATCCTGAAATTTCAATCAAAAAACAAATAGTAGTGTATGATTTAAGCCATAACCAGATATCATAGATGTTTTCCAGGACTGTTATTTTATGGCCCTCCTTAAGTGGGCCTTTAATTTTAATTCATGGAGGTCAGGCTGGGGATCTGAACTTTATGACTAGATACTGATGCTAGAGTCTATCAGCCTGAATACATTTTCACAGAATTTATATTGGTCACTTATCCACATAATCAGTGAGAGGCACCAATAATCGGACTCACATTAGTTACAAGAACAGAGTGTCACGTCAAGGGAGGTACAGTGAGCCCTGACTGGAACCCAGCCCACTGTCCCTGCCTACTTGAAGTGCTGCCCTAGGTGGCAGACGGCAACTGGGCGACAGTCCCTGCGCTGCTAGAGTGCTGGGGCCGTCAGGAGGAAGAAAGGTCAGACAGTCCGGGTCAATACCAAATCAGGAACGCCAAAGCCACGAATCAGACCCAGAGGGATACACGTAAACCAACACGAACTGGATCGAGGTACAAAATCAGAAGACAAGCCGGGTTCAGGAGAACACGCCGAGGTCAGGTACACAGGTAAGCAGAACAACAAAATAGCACAGGTAATAGGCAGCCAGGAAAATATCGCAGGCGCAGCACTCAGCTAGCAGGGAGTTTAAATGTGTTTCCCAGATACCACCCCTGTAGCTGATTGGAGCGGCCTCCGGGTTCTCCCATTGGCTGGTGCGACACGCCCCTGTCCGGAGTGGCTGGACCTCCGTCACTCACACAGCTCCCAGCAGACTGTCTATCAGGGTGGAGTCGCTGATCAGCTGCTGCAGACTCTTGTTCCCTGCAAGCCGAATGCTGCACAGCCCTGAGACAGAGGTTCTGTGTCACCCATTCCTGTTTACTGCATGAGGAAGCTGTACTCTGCCATCTCAATCCCATACACTTTATCAAGCGCGCACACACAACTACCACCTTATTCAACCTTCCCCTCACCACATGACTGGGGGACTAGGGAACTCTGTTTTTGTACTCAGTGGGATCCCCAGACTTCAGACACATGCAGTAAATTCTTGGAAATATCCTATCCAGGAATACTGTGTCCAAAACATTAACACTATGTGATGCCTAATGAAAGTGTTGTGGTTAAAGTGAATCATGCACTGCCCCCACCAGTCCTACAATAAGGCTATGTGTACATGGCATTGTTTTGCGCAAAAACAGCAATCAGTCCTCATTTTTTTGCCGTCGGCCCATACAACTGATTGTATGGGAACCAGACAGCAAAACGCTGGTGTATTATACTGTGTAGACCTAGCCTAAGTGTTACACAGCATTCGTTTCCCTTTTAAATATGTATATATATATTGCTCAGTAGAGAAGCACAACTGCTTCAGTCTAACCCAATAGTCTACATGTCCAATAAGTCAATCATACACAATTCCTATTACCACAGTAACCCCAATACTACTATTCTTGCAAAAAAAAGACCATATTTGATATAGTAAGTTATTTCTAAGCAGCAACAGCACTTTGCATTCCAAATCGGGATTGACTGTAATCCTGCAATAAACCCCCACACAACAATCTACATTAGAAGCAGAACCCTAATCCTATTGTTTACAGTTACCTCCTGGGAAATAACCCAGCTCGTTTCCTTGCATGATAACTCTCATCATAAATGGGCTTTTTTAGAGCTACATTAGCTGACAGATATTTGAGCCAGTTTCACTCAATAAATCTCACAGTACGTGTGCAGTCTAGGATTGGAAATAATTTGTCTGATATATACCAGTGATTCTCAGCACGCATGCTGCCGTCTGTCCGAGTAGAGCACTCCAGACTAATATTAAATGACTTATATAACTGAAGAGATGGTGGGAGATTTTAGGTAGTCTTCTGAATATTCCCCTGAATGTGGAAACAAATCTGGTGTGCACCGTCTATAAGACAGCAGACACGGACATTTTGAGAAGACTTGACAACTATCTTGCCCCCAAGCACCACAAGAGCTGCCAACTTCATTTTAAAGGTTACTTCAAGTGTTGCAGTTCCTGGAATCTGAAGGTGTAAATCACCACAGGACACATTGTAGGTTTTATACATGTGTAAACAATTCTCCATCACTTGAATTCCACATCTTTGGGTGGTTTTAGAGACTGGATTTTAAGCGGTTTCTCACTACACATTAAAACAGTACTAATGAGAGGTACAACAAGGACAGCTAACACTCATAAGGCAATTAAAAAGTATAGTACACATTCAGTAAGGCACAGGCAATGAGCAGCCACAGGAAGGACGGCAATGGACTCCTGGTCCTCCTAGGTCTTTAAGCAAGGAGTGTCCATAAGCGGTTTAAGAGTGCAGGTAAAAATACTGGGCCTCCTGGCCTCAGTAATGACAATCCAGTTATAAACGACATATGTAGCGTCGTGCCTTTTCAATGCTAAAAATTAAGTTATTCCCCTGTCTTCAAGCAAGCTATTAGCTCCACTGCCAAGCATTATAGGTTAGGAACAAGACTTAATGCCCATTGAGGACTAGAGTTGTTTAGAGCTTTGATAGCAACAAGCTTTTTTACTTCTGGACTTAGGAGGTACGGATGACGCCAATTGATGAATTTCTGAATTGGACTCAAAAAGAGAGGTAGGGATATGTGTATGACCATCCTGATTTGAGGGTACCGTTGAATGCGGGGATGCTTAAAAATTTTGTATCAAAACTTTGGAAACTAAGGAACAATCAAAGTTTTATTCATTGTATTTGATCATAATTTAATGCTTTTTGCAGGTTTCCATGTCGTTTGATAGCTCTTTTGCTGATGGTGTATTACGTGTATTGGAGTGAGTGTATTTGGACCCCTAGCCATGCAGTGTACACTGGTATTACACATTGGTGGTTTTCAGGAATGTTTCTTTTGTAGCAGAACTAAATTGCATTTGGCATATATTGTTTTAACGTATACAGGGAGAGTGCATGCCCATTTTGGTTTCTGCACCGCCCACCTTCACAGGCATGTACTAGACCAGTGTGTGTGCTTTTAACAGCTGGTGCTTTTTGTCTCTGGATTATGGAGGTCAGATGACCCAATTGAGAAGTCTGAATTGGGACTCAAAAGAGAGGTAGGAATAGAGAGGACCATTCCGCATTTGGGTCCCGTTGAAGTCGGGGATGGCTTAAACATTTTTGATCAAAACATGTGAACTAAGAACCTCAAAGTTTTTTTCATGTATTGTTGATAGCCACACTGACTTACACGACAGTGCTGTAATAAATTAACCTGAGAACACGCAAAGCACACATCCCCTTTATGGTCCATGATGAACTGTTGGATCGTATGATAAAACATTCAGTATGAATTATCGCCCTACTTCATAAAAACAGACATATCTTTTGACCTAATAACCAGAAGTGCATTGATTGGAAACAATAGAGACATACGCAAAATTAGCTCCCTAGCAGCTGCTATGGGGCAAAGAAGTTGAGGGGGCCCACTGATGTGCAAGGACATTGTACCTTTTCTGGGGAATAACAATTTGGTGGCTGTTATTCAGCACTACTATGGGGATACCACAAGATATTAGATATTTTTTCTGTTGCTGTCTCAGTTTTCTAGTCATTAGGTGGTAAGGGCCCCTAACTTAACTTCTAGTTATGCCACCAAGTAGAGGGTCTCATTTGTCAGAATTTCCTAACAAGAGACATATTTAAAAATCATGGATTCTTGTTTTCCTTCGGCTTAAAGGGGTTTTCTCGGAGTTGGACAATGTTTGATCCAGTCTAACCCCCTGCAAAACAAAGGTGTCATTAAAAAGAGATTGTCGGGCCATCCCGAGTTTCCCCAAGGTCTGAGCAGTAGTCAGCTTGAGATTTGGAGAGAGAGGGGACTTCTGGAGGCTTCGCATCTCTACGATATGCAATCAGGCAGGCTCTTGACTTTCAGGGAACTCGGGACTCCACGGGATTCCGGCCACACACTTCCTGGCTTATGGACAAGTAACAAGCTTCGAGCGCTTCAGGACATAGCAATTACATGGTATCCTAACTGATCCAACACTAGATAGCATCATCCCGGATGCTGGCACTAAGAACACACTGTCATCTTTATACAGGGCCATCGAGGGGGCCGGCAATTAAATGTACAGAACCCATAATCTTTAAGAAATTGGGGAAAGGTGTTCCACAACCCAAGAAATGCACAAAAAGTGCTTAACAGTTGGAATACAATTAAAAAAACAGTTTTTCTTTGTGAAAAGTGGAAAAAAACACAGTTTCTTTTTATCCAAAAAAAGGCCATAAAAGGGCCTTAAATTTATTCCCCACACCCCCGGCCCCCTTGACAGGGACACCCTTTGCCCTAAATGTAAGACTTCAAAAACACCGATTGTACACGGGATGTGGTGCTGCGCGGATGTTGGGAGTTTCGGGAAAAGTTTTGCTGGGAACTTCCCTTAGGGCAAAGAGAGAAGTAAACCCTTTAAGCTTAACCAGAGGGGGGTATTGTTCCACACTTACCCCTTTGGGAGTCAAAACCATATACGCAGTTTTTTCTGTTGGGTGCAAAGGGGATGCCTTTTGGGGGAAAATGGTGGATGCGTTTTGGCTTCCCCTCGAAAGGGGTGCTTCCCCAGGTCAAGGGAACATGTATCCCAAAAAGGGCAAAAAACAGAACGATAAAGGGAAAATCCAGTCTGAGCGTTTCTTTACACAAGGGGAAACCCTTTAGGGAAAAGGTTTTTGTAGATGCAAATTGCCAGGTGGGATTTTCCCTTTCAAGCTTTCCCAAAGGGTATTTAAAATGGCTGCATTGGGGGGGGCCCCGGGGTATGCTTGAGCTTCCTGATTTTTCCCAAACCGACAACCCCAAAACGTGGGGAATGGGGGGCCCGGAGGGGGGGGACTCACCCAATCCCATGGGATTGCAACAGCCCCTATAGGCGCTCCCCTCTTCACAGCAGTACTCCCAATCCACAGAAAATGAAAAACACATTAAAAAACCAAGTATTATTTTAATTTAATTGTAACTCATAATGCCCCCTGGGGGGGGGGCCCGGGGGAACCTTTTTCCTTTTTTAAAAAGACTTAGGGTTCCCTTTTTTGTTTGTTTTATGAGTACATACTTTAAAATGTTTCAGAAAAGCATGGTATGTTAGGGGGGAATTTTGGGCATGGGAGCCCATGGCACCTTCAGTTTGGTGGCGCGCCACACCCCGGGAACCCGGCGGGATCCCCAAGGGTTTAAAATCCTAAACTCTAAAAAATTTGCGGGACTGGGGGTAATATTTTCCGATCCCAAGGGCTAGATCAATGCTTTAGTTTCTGCACAAAAAGCTTAACTGATTCGGGGGGTGCCGGGGGCTCTTTTGCCCTTTGGGGATTATTTGGAAAAGTTTTTTCTTTGTTTTGGAAAAATTTCCTTGTAGGGAACTTTTTCTTTATCCCTTTTAAAATCTGTTACTAAACCCCATGAATATGTGAAAACCCAATAAAAATGATTTTTAAAAAAAAAAAAAAAAAAAAAAAAAAAAAAGGACACGTCTGATAAAAACTTATTGGGGGATGTCAAGTTAATAGCATGGGTTTTCATTTTTCGGGTTTTGGGGAAGATGGTTTACAGATTTTTCCCTTTTTCTCTAGGGGGATTAGCACATTTCCCAAACCTGACAGTGACCCTAGTTTTCTTTATCTAAAAACTTTCGGCTTTTGTTTTTGACTTTTTCCATGTTTTGGGGAAACCCACTCCCATGTTTTCTGTAAATTTATCTTCGTTTCACCCTGTATGGACGGGCCCCAAATTGACTTAAAAGGGGGCTTTATGTAGCTTTTAAATTCCCCTTGGGTGTTGTGGTAAAAATTAAAAACTGGTAAGGGGTTTTCCCTTTCCACAAAAAAGAAAACAGCAGTTTTGTGGTGGTTGCAAAAAAACCGGGCAAAATTCTTTAGGTGGTTTAAACATTCATGAAATTTTTTGTTGCTTTCCTAACCAAAAAAAATGCACAATTTAAAAAAAACCTCCCAACATTTTTTTTTTTTTTAATTTTTAACTCGCGGGTCAAATGAAAACCCGTCTCATTTGAAAACTTTTATTTTCCCAAAGTCCCCGCTTAGAAAAAAAATTTAAGGGGCACTTTAGGCAACACGGCCAAAATAGGCCAACAATATCGATCTCATTTAAAGTGACACTTTAGTCAGAAACGGGTATTTTTGTTAATATCAAAATTCTTGGAAAACATTTTTTTTTTATTTCAGCAGTCCTATGCAGTTAAAAATTACATAAAAATGTTTCCCCTTCTTTCTTCTTTATTAGGGAAGCGCTAAAACTCCTGAATGGAAGAGCAGACGATTTATTGCAGCGGGCATAAAAAAAAAAGGGTTTCCTGATGTTTTTTTCTTTTACAATATTAGGCTTTTTAAACAGAATGATGTTTCTATTTCTTGGACGGCCCTAGATAAAGTTTAAACCCAAGGCAATGACGAGAGCAAAACATGAATAGATAATGGGCGACGTGTATGAATGGGGCTGTGCCAGATATCTGGCGTCTTTTCAGCCTGATACTGTGAGCACTGGGAAGAGGGGTCTCTACAATTATCAGGTCCTGCTGATAACATATATATCTCAGGCCATAGATGACCTGGAAGAGAGGAATCAAACAATCCTCACTGTCTTGCTATTAAAGCTCACAGAGGGAAGTCAGAGACAAACGAGGCAAAAATGTGCATAGGGGAACTTTAAAGGGGTTGTCTCACTACATTCATCTTACCTCAGTCCTGTTTTCTGGGTTTCACTTTGAATTCGGGGCGTTTTTAAATGGTTTTCTACTAGGTTTGCGGGTAGAACCCAGGTTTTCAGGAAGCTCCTGCTATCCCGGGGAAACTTGCTACTGTTTTTGCCTTAAAGTTTGCCCTAAAGTCAAGATGGTGGATCGTGTCTCAGCTGGTTCCATCTTTTTCCCTTTTTTCAGGTCCTATAAAAAAATCCTCAACCCTTTTAAATTTCCCTGCTTGAGTATTGTGTCCAAAGTCCTGCTTAGCTTACAGTCTCTCCCCTGGGGAACTCACCTTAAAAGTTTGTTCATTCCTCGCAGTCCCCCCTGAAAAATCGAGGGGCCCTTTGCTTACCGCCCCGTCAGGTCCCCTTCTATTTTCCTAAATTGGGGATCCTTGCCTTCCCCTTGCTGTTCCAATTAAAGACTCCGTCCCCTCCTTGTGTTTGTGTCTTAGCCCCTCCCTTTGGGGACTCAGCCATCCCACCCCGTTTTGAAACAGGATACCCAAGCCCAAAAGGGGAGCCGCCGGGCTGGAACCCCAGAAGCTCGCATAAAGCAACTTAAAACATACTGGGGAAAATATGCGCACTGAGAGGAAAGCATTGGGAAAAATATGACGCTTTTAAAGGGCCAGACCCCACAGCACCCAAAGCCCTATGGACAAACCATTAAAGACCTACGGGGAAAACGTGCGGGAATTACCCGGGGAGGGATACCCCAATTTGGGAAAAAAACAAACCCTTTCCCCCGGGCCACCCACTTTGGTTTCCCGGTAGTGGGCCCTAAGTTCCCCTCCTTTTTAGATTTGGCGGGGACCGGGGACAAATTGGGGGGGTTCCCTTTTAACCCAATTTGCGTTTTTACTTTGACGAAAAACCCAAAACAAGTTTCCGAGGGAAATGGGTTTCTAAGGGTGCTATGCATCATTATGCTATTGACACAAAAAGCAATTCCCTTTGGGTTTACCCCTTGATTGGCCCCAAGACGGCCCGTTTGAATCACCTGGGGGGGGATTTCATTGACGCCATGAGCCCAAATGTTTGACGATCCCAATCGGGGTTTGCTACAGCGGAAGCAGCCACCCTTTAGCATTGCGTCAGGGAAAAACCCCCGGGGGGCCGAGTATGCAATGGAGTTCAAGAGGTGGGCAATCGACCCCAATTTGGGAAATTTGATGCAGCAAGATGTTTTTTTTTTAGGAAAGGACTATGCGCTCATTAAAAGACGAAATGGGCCCGTTTCAGAAGCCCCCTTTGGTTTTGGGTTTCTTTCATTTAACCCCTGGGATCCCAATTGATACCCCGGGTGGGGCCCGAAGGCGACAAGAAAAAAGGGTACTTTGAACTATGATACCCCAAAACAGGCCAGTCTGTTCCCCAATCTCCTTTTCCCCAAGGGAAAACCCTTGGGGAAAAACTGCAGAGAATCCGGAAGTGAACCTATGCAAAATTGATTCTAAAAAATTTAAAAGTTTAGGCGTTTGACCCGAAGAGAGCATCGGGCCTTTGGGGAGAGTTTATGCCCTTTACCGTGGGAAGTCTGCCCCCTTCCTTATCAATGCCTAGCCCTCCAAGGAGATTGGTTGGCCCGCCATTATGGATCCCGATGCTCGATGGAGAATCCATTGCTTAGAGAAGAATTTCCCAGAAAAACAGTTGTTTCCCTTTAAAACTCATCCCGTGGCACCCCATATTAAAAAAGGAAAAAGACTCTCATTGCTTCCTTTATTAAATTCCTGGGGTAACTCCCAGTGGATATCCACCGGCTATGGGGGACTCCCGGGGCAAATGGTAAAATTTTTTGGAAAATTGGGCCCTTTTTCGAAAACCCTGGGGTTAAGATCCAGAAAAAAAACTCTCGCCATGGTAATGGAGGGCCCTAGATGGATCTCCACTGAGCTCTGGGCCCAGTGGGTCAAGAGAACCAAACCAAAATTGGGGTCATTATGGGCTTTCAAAAATCATGAAATACTTTTCGGGTTTTTTAATCTCTTCTCCACACTTTCCCGTCCCTTTCCCGGGTTTTCCCCTGGGTTGAAACACAGAATCCCGTGATTTAAGGGAAAAAACCCAAAGGGGAAAAGCTTCCCAGTGGGAAAATTGGGCCCCCCCTCAACAGCTCATCTGAACAAGGCCCCGAAGACCCGTTTAAGACAAGAATCAATAGAGCTACGTTAGTTTTACCTGGAATTTGGGATGTCTGCAGCAAACCCGAATGCAGAAAAACTTCCCCCACCGACCCCATGATTGCCCCCTAGAATTGCTTTTAAGGGTGCACCCAAAACCTTTTGGGAAACATCTTCCTTTGGCAGGGGTTTCCCGAAATTTAAAAACCTGAAGGATTACATAGAAGAAAAAAACTGGCAAGGGGTTCATCCGCCCATCTTCCTCACCAGCGGGGGGCTCCCATTTTTCTTTGTTAAAAAAAAAAGATGGTTTTGGGGACCTTGTATTGAAATTTTGAGGGGAAATTTAAACCCAAAATTACCCTTTAAAAAAACCCCTTATCCTTTACCATATCCCCCCGGGGTTTGGAAAGGGGTACAACATGCAAAGATTTTTTCCCAAATTAGACCTTTCGAAAAAGGGGCCTATAATTAGTTCCCTATCAGATCGGGGGGTGAATTTGGGAAAAAGCTTTTAGGGCACGTTACGGGGGATTTTGAATATTGGGGGGTTTTGCCTTTTGGGCTTTTTCAATGCCCCCGCCACCTTCCAACATCTCGTCAATGACTTTTTTAGAGGGCCTCCTGGGCCAGTTCATAGTAAATTTCCTGGGGCGTATTTTGATTTTTTCCAACTCAATGGGAAAAACACCCGAGAAATGTAAAAAATTTTTTCCCAGAACGTTCTGAGAGGAAAACCCTCTCTACCAAAGATGAAAAAGGGGAATTCCCCCGACTGAGTTTCCCAAATTCCCTTTGGGTATTTTTATTTTGCCTCATTGGGCTACAGAGGGACTCTAGTAAAATTAAAAGCAATAGTTGACTGGCTACTCCCAGAAAAAAATAAAAAAAGTTCAACGTTTCATAGGTTTTTTCCAATTCTATAGAAGCTTATTAAAAATTTCTCAGAAATAATTTTCCCATTCCAGTTGGGGGTAAGCCCCCCGAAAATTTTTTTGGGGCTCCCCAAAACACAAAAAGTCCTTTTCCTCCCCAAAAGCCAAGTTCAATACAGCCCCTTTTATTAATTCATCCTGACCCCGAATGTGCCCTTATTGTGGAAATGGAAAGCTTCAAAACTGTGGCTATTGGTGCTATTCTAACTCAGAGAACGGAGGGGGGGGGGGGGGGGGGGGGGGGGGGGGAAAAGGTTTATTAAAATCCTTTTTGCGTTTTTCTCCGACGTTTATCATCTGCTGAGAAGAATTAAAGATGTGGGGAATAAAAAAACTATTAGCGGGTTGTGCAGCCTTTAAGGAATTTGGGGGCACCATCTTCAGGGGAAACCCCACAGGCCCAAAAAAGGTTTTTACTGCCCAGTAATTTTGGGTTTTGTGAGGGTCGGCCCAATTTTCTATCTCCTCGCCAAGGGTCGTTGGAGGGCTTTTCCCCAATTTAATTTAATTTTGGAATTTTTATACAGGGGCCCGGGGTCCCGTAATGGCAAGGCGGAAAGCGCTACAAGGAATGTTCTCCAATGATTCCCCTCCTTTCTAGTCCGCTCAAACAATTGTTCTGAGTTTTACTGTTGTGGGAGTAATCCATTTAAAAAAACTTGCTTGAAGAAATAAGGGGAGGCCTATGGCACCGACTCCTTTTTTGTTTTCAACCACCTGTTTATGTGCATTTAGTCCCTTTAAAAAACAAGTTTTTGGGCCCACGGGCAGAGGTTATATACCGAAAAGGAAAAAGACTGAAGATCCTGAGACTAGCCCAAAGATTTTTAAGGGTTGCTGGGGACAAAAAGGGGTGCAAAAGACACAGGAATTTCTATCCCGATTTTTTTTTGGTGGCCCAAATTTTTTAAGGATGTAAGGAATATGTGACATTTAATTTTGGGCGTTTGGGGCCCCATTTCAAGACTCCAGTTCTCCACCCCAGGGTTTTTTACGCCTTTTTCCAGTCCCTCTGTCCCTGGGGTTCCATTTCCCGGACTTTTTTAGACCTGCCCCCACCTCTAAAGGGGGAAAAATTAAATATTTGTTTGTAGTTGACCGGCTACCAAGGGGAAAATTTTATCCCATGTACCGGTTTTACTTCTGCCAAGGGGCACTTTCTGGGCCTCATAAATTTAGAATGGGGTTTCGCCTGCATGGGGTTCCTGATGAAGTGATTGGGTCCCTGGGGTGCGTTTACACCAAATTTTGGCCGGGGGTTTTTGCTCAGCACTGGCATTGTTTTTAATTTTAAAACCCCCTTTATCCCCAAACTAATGGACAGGGGTGAAGCACTAAACAGACCCTGGAAAAAAGTTTCCTGCGATGTATATTTGTCACTACAAGTGTTTGGGGTTTATTACTTTTCCCGTGGGTGAATTTTCGTTTCAAAACTCCCAAAAAAAGCCTTTACCAAAAAAAGCCTTTCTTTGCAAATTTTTGGGGTACCATCCCCAAATCTTCCTTGATTCCCTTGCTGTTTCCGGGATTTTCACAATGCCCCAGGGGAAAAAATTCTAACTACAGGGAAAATTTGCAAATATTGAAGGGGGAAAAACTAGAGAGGGGGGCTCAAGGGAAAATTACAAAAAGATGGCAGATTTAAAAGTCGAAAAACCAGCCAAACCAACCTTTTGGGAAATTTGGGGATAAGGGGGGATGGTGTCTACCGAAATTTGAAATTAGAGTGCCTTACCAAAAAAATGGGCAAAAAGTTTGTCGGGGGCCCTATAAGATCATCCCAAAATAAAACGTCCAGTAGCGTTTTGGCTCAAACTCCCCCCCATCTTGAAGATCCACCCCGTATTTTATGTATCTCTTCTAAAACCTGCCCCTGTCCCAAACCCCTTTTAAAGGGGGGTGTTTCCCCCTTCCCTGATGCAGTGGAGAAAAAGGGTGGGGAAAAAAACAGTTTGTTGTGGAGCGAATCCTGGATCGAGAAAATTTTAGGAAAACCCGCTGCAATACCCCCATTAAGTGGCAAGGTTATGGGCCCGAAGAAAATTCGTGGGGAAACCCTTTAGTAAAAACAATGGGTCCTCGATTTATAAGACAATTTCATCAAAGACAAACCGGAAAAAACCGAGTCAGGTTTCGTCCCGAGGCCGTCTTGAGGTGGGAGTAATGTAGGAAGCTTGTTTTTCCCTGGAAAATTGCTACGGGGTTTGCCCCCTTAAATTTTCCCCCAGCAAAATGGGGGGATGGGGTCTCAGGGTGGTTGCCCTCTTGTTTCCGGTTTTTTTGGTCCTTTATTAAATCCCCCAAAACCCCTTTTTCTTCCTGTTGAGTATTGTGTCCTAGCTTTCCCGCTTGCTTAAAAGTCCTCTCGCCTAGGGAAAATCACCTTTTCCCGTTTGTTTCCTCCCTCGCAGTCCACCCCGCAAAAACCCCGAGTGACCTGCTTAGCCCCTCGTCAGCTCCTGCTACTCCCCAACCCGGTTTCCCTTTCCTTTCCTGCTGTTCCCCGATCAAGACTCCGTGCCTTTCCCTTTTGTTTGTGTTTAGCCCCTGCCATTTGGGCTCCCGCCATCCCCACCCGTTCGGGAACCCAAAGGGCTGTAGGGTATAGCAACCAGTGCTTTTGGAGCCCATCAGGGAGATTAAAAAAGGGGCTGTAGCTTTTTAGCGGGCCCGAGGAAGGGTGATGCCCCCCATACAAGAGGGGATATCAAGGAATAGGTAGGGCACTGTTTAAAGGGGGGCCATATTATAAAATGACTTGTTTTCACATGATCTTTTAAATAAAAAGCAATCCTTGTAGTGAGACAACCCCTTTAAATAATTGTACAACAAAACTAACCACCAAAAAAAAAAAAAAAAAATGACATATAATAGTAACATATTGATTGTCAATATGTAAAAAAAATTGATGGCAGTGTCCATTTAAGTATCTCTATGCTCACATTTGAACATCTTAACTGATTTTAATGTTTCCTAGACATTTTGTCCCCTAAAAACACTTTCTGCTTTCACAGAACTGCCAAGGGGCAAAAAATTTTTGAAAAATTGTTTCCCCGTAATTATTTTTTTATCATATTTAAAATCATGACTCTAATCAGCCGGAAAAGATACAGTTTTTTCTGTCAGCCCCGAATGTTGGGAAATTTCCTCCCCTATAATGTTGCCATGAAATATGTGCTGCAAGACGACGACGTCTGAAACAAAGTTAAATTCCCAAAAACAGTGTACACATTGTTACCATGGCCCGCAGTACTTTAAAATTTTCAGTATGTTAAAATAACCATTCCTTAATTTTCCATAATGAAACAGCCAAAAAGGGAGGAATTTCCCGTGTGAAAAAAAATTTAAAAAAATTTAATTTTGGGATAATGGGTTAATTACTAAGTAGGCAACAGAGAAAATAACAAACCCCCTACGAGTTTTCCTTTAGGTAAAACTGCACCCAAGAAGCAGATCAAAGGTTACTAATTTTAAATTTCTGTTTGGCATCTGTTTTGGCAAACATTTAAAAAATAGGGGGAAGAGATGCAAATTTTATGCATTGTCAGCTGTTAAAGTGTCATTTAAGTTACTACACCAAACTTTCTTACTTATGTCAAAGGTATTCCTCCAAAATGCAATTGACTTAACTAGGGCACCCCTATAAAACCATCATGACGTCACGTTTTGTAAATTTCCCAAAAGATTTTGTATTAAAGGTTTCCAAGTTTCCATTCAAATTTGTATTGCAGGGGTTTATGAATGAAAAAAAACAGCTCCCATCTTGTCTAAAGGCGATGTCTGGTACTGCAGATGAGCCCTTCTCAGGGAATGGAGCTACACTACAATATCATACAAGATCACTGCCATTTCTGGAAAAGAGGAAGAGCCTTTATCAAATCTAACAAGTCCCTTTAAATGTACAAAGTTCTCTTCATCTATACAAAGTTGTCTTCATTAAAAAAAAATCTGTAGGTATATATATATATATATATTATTTTTTTTATTGAAGACAACTTTGTATAGTTGAATTTTAGGAGGTTTAGGGGGAATGCAATGCGAACTGTTATGGCCTTTATTTTTTGGGTTTTCCCATCCAGACTCCTAATGAAGATCTGCCAACTCATACAGTAAAATGTTCTGTATTCCTATATTGTCACATAACTGAAAAGATTTCCCATTGTGTAGTCTACAAAGCCTGGGTGACAACCCATGTAGGCGCATTAAAAGTAACAAGACTTTCCAAGAACAGAACTAAGAGTATATCCATACAGCATCTTTCAGGTCGTACTTTGGGGCGTAATCGTGCTGCAGTACGCCCTGAAATACGTCCTGTAACTACAAAATTCTAGCTTCCTGGAGACTATGATTCCCTTCGTCTTGACATGTTACTTTTTACCGGGTTTATGGCTCGGCGTAATGGAGGTGAATGGGGCCACCCCCCCCCGCACTTTAGAAAATATGCCTGGCCAGCGCTCTAAAAACATCCCTCTATTGTAGCATGTATTGTAGTGCCACAAAAAGTTTGTGAAAAATACCTAAGAAAAAAAGTAAAAAAAATGAATTTAGTACAAAAAAAATTTTACTTGTTGCATCATCCCAAATAGATGCTATAGTTTTTACAGTTTAGTCAGGTATTAATAAAGTTAATTAGCAAATATCCCCATCTATACTCCCCAGCAATCTAATAATTAGAGTGAAACGATTTAAAAGGTATAATCAAAAAGGGGTTTATTCCCCTTAAAGGGGTTTTTTCATTTCATTAAATGGTCTTTTAAAAAGGGACAGTGAAAAACAAACTTTGCAATTGGGGTTTTTACAAAGCGGTTAGTTTTCAGTGTCCCTTATCTTCTGTTTC